>JAAAKM020721499.1:258106485-258361139 GCA_010016025.2 Alatinidae sp. Z8VKAUB7J3
TAATAAGGTCAAATTATTTCATATTTTGTAAAAGAAATTGTAATTGGTCAAATCCAGAGCTTCTAGGTTGGTGAAAACGTATATCATACCATGTAAATTCATTATGCCTGTAATGAGATTAATGAATTGTATTGCATAAAAGAAATAGATCTCTTACCTCTTGGTTGAGATAAACATGACCATCCATTTGAGAAAGCAAATCCACTGAATTCAGGTAGACTGAATCACCATTGGATGTGAACTATTTTTGTCATTTTTGTGATGTTATGATGATGTAAAGATTTTACTAAGTACGAATTTGTCACCAATTTGCCAATTTATATTCTTGTTATCAATTGCCATCATTTAGATTCAACTGTTGCATTTGCCCCTTTGTATTTGTTTTGAATATCTATGTGTCCCTTGTTAATTGTTACCACTTTCCTACTGTTCCTTTGTCATTGTGGGTTTTTTTTACATCTGTGTAGTGTTAACTTTTGATCATTTTCTCTCTCCATCGCACAGATTATTCCTCCACTTAGTAGCATCCAGTTTATATTACCTATAACTCTGAAGATGTCAACAGTTTTGTTTGACGAAACGAGAGAGCCTGATTTCTGGCATTTCTTCAAGCACTAAGGCTTGGAAAAGTCGAAAATTTGGTCAGAAAAAAAGGTCGGTCAATTCTGATCTTTATGTGTTTATAATGTAGATTGATGGCCTACAAGAATATTCCGCATGAAATCAGAGTCTATTTATCTGTAGTTTAAGAGATATGGTAAGAAATGTAAGTTGACGAGAGAGCCTGATTTCTGGTCTGTATTAGTGTCAGTGTCAGCATCTGTATTAGTGTCAGTGTCAGCATCTGTATTAGTGTCAGTGTCAGCATCTGTGTTAGTGTCAGTGTCAGCATCTGTATTAGTGTCAGTGTCAGCATCTGTGTTAGTGTTAGTATCAGCATCTGTATTAGTGTCAGTGTCAGCATCTGTATTAGTGTCAGTGTCAGCATCTGTATTAGTGTCAGTGTCAGCGTCCCTCCTGAATTTGAGACCTCGAGTTGCTTAGCTTGTTGCTTAGATTTTGGACCAAATCGAGGCCTCACACCTAAACAACTGAGTTGCTTAAAAAAACGTTTATGTTAAATTTCCTTAAAAACGATCTAAACGATTTAAAAGACACTAAGAAATAACTTATCAGATACTTTTAGATTCAAATTCTTACACTAGATTCACTTCAGACATTTTCTCTTCTACTTCTTCTTCTTCTTCTTCTTCTTCTTCTTCTTCTTTTTCTTCTACTTCTACTTCTTCTTCTTCTTCTTCTACTACTTCTTCTACTTCTTCAAGCTTTTCTCGTTTAGTATGGGGCTGTTGTGGCAGATACTTTTGTTTTCCAGATCTCTGTGTCTTCTTTATCTTCTTCTTGTATATGTAAAGGGAGTTCCTGATTCGCTATACAACGCTATCAAAAGCATCAAATTAAGTCGGAGCCGGACTGTAGAATGCTCGTAATCAAACTACCAAAAGTATCAAATTAAGTCGGAGCCGGACTGTAGAATGCTCGTAATCAAACTATCAAAAGTATCAAATTAAGTCGGAACCGTACTGTAGAATGCTCGTAATCAAACTATCAAAAGTATCAAATTAAGTCAGAGCCGGACTGTAGAATGCTCGTAATTTCAACATACGTAGCTATTACCCTCGAAAACTAAAACTTTTGACATAGGAAAAGAGCCTTCAATCACATTCTTTACAATTTGCAATCATAAAATAGTCTAATATCTTCATTTTTTCCACAGACATAGCTATTACCCCCGAAAACTAAAACTTCTGAAATAGGAAAAGAGCCTTTAATCACATTTTTTACCATTTGCAATCATAAAATAGTCTAAACTTCACACGACTTTGTACAACATTGTATAGCCAAGTCTAGTCAAATCGAGCCATGTCGAGCATAGGGTGTACAAACGGGCTCGATTTTGTCCTCGACTTTTCACTAGACTTTAAACTCCTTCCCAGGACTTCACGCTTTTTCTTTTCTGGCGAGAAAATGCATGTTTGAATCGGATTACTCAGCATGCCTAGGTGGTGTTAATAGAATTATCAGGCTTGATTCGAAACCACTGCTAAAAAGTTTATTTTAGATCAAATATTATCCTTTCACTTTTTATAGTCACTCGACTTTTTTATTTTTGCTAACAGCGTCTGCTGATCTGAAAGTAGTCTGGGATCTACTTTGTGCCTCAACCCAGTCACGTGACTTTACGTCATTTAGGGTATATAAGATGAGACACATGTGTTTTTCAATTAGAACCAAGAATGATGGTATCGCGGTTAACTGAGTCAAAGGCTTTACTGAAGTCAACAAAGATGAGAGCTGCAGTTTTATTGCAAAAAGTGATTTCCTCAATTATGCTGCCCAATGTGAGAATTTGACCCAGAGTGGATCGGCCTGGGTGGCATTTTGATTTTTGCGCAGAATAGGTTCAACTTCAGAGCAGATTCGGTTCAAAAGAAGCTTATTGTAGATTTTTGCATAGCCTGTTTGGTGGTTTTTCTGTTTATTTAGGGTAGTTTCAATGTCGGGCTTACTGCTCATCAGGGGTCTTTGATTAAACACACACTTAAACACACTAGTAGTATAGTTCAAGTGCCTTCTTTGCGATCAATCTAACCATTAAAATTAGGAAATGAAAACGTGAATCTATCTTTTTGCAGATATTGAAAAGACGAAAAGATCTTCGCGTAATTACGTCTTCTATACTGTACTAAAAGATAGATTTTACTTCGTACCACATTTTTCAAGCCGGTTAAATCACGTTTTGTTTGTGAAAACCAAAAAGTTCTTTTGCATGTCCTACGCCGTGAGACTATAATGGTGACTTACATTAAACAAAAATATCTGTATTGAAGTATCACCAGTTAAGCTAGACCGTTCTAATGATTTTGAAGGGTAATAAATTCACTTGAACATATTGGGAATGCGTTCTGCACGCTGGAATGTGAGCATTTCAATAGTGCCATTGAGTGTAGTTACACTATTTAAACATATTGGGAATGCGTTCTGCACGCTGGAATGTGAGCATTTCAATAGTGCCATTAAGGAAAGTTACACTATTTGAACATATTGGGAATGCGTTCTGCACGCTGGAATGTGAGCATTTCAATAGTGCCATTGAGCGGTAATATCCGATGCCTTAAAATCCGATGCTGTAAAATCCGATGCCTTAAAATCCGATGCCTTAAAATCCGATGCCTTAAAAGCCGATGCCTTAAAATCCGATGCCTTGAATTCAATACCTTAAAGCCCCATGCTTTATAATCCGATGCCTTAAAATCCGATGCCTTAAAATCCGATGCCTTGAATCCAATACCTTAAAGCCCCATGCTTTATAATTGGATGTCGATGTCCACCGGTGGATGATTGAGAGCTAATGTGGCGACTAGAGAAATAAAAGTGTGTTAACATCGGAGATCACCTAGCTCAGTTGCTAGAGCGCGCGCCGCGAAAGCGTGGGTCACTGGTTCGATCCCCGCTGGTGACATACTTTTCTATTTCTCTAGTGTTCTATTCAAAACTAACATTTCAAGTCCTCTCTTCTCGATGATAATTAGGACCTTTGGCAATCGTCAGCGTATTCACGTTTGTTGGGTCATTTTACATCCTTGTATGTAATAAGGGATTTAGATGTTCCTATACTATATACGCCATGCCCATATTTCACTTAAATCGTCACTGATCGTATCGTCCAAAAGTCACCTAGCAATGATGCATCATTGCCAAACAGTTAAACTTCCCGTTGACGAATGGCTAGTGTCACACATATTGATGTGAATCAACTGGGTCTTCTGGTAGTCTGTTACCTACTATGATAGAATTTGAGAGGAGAGAGATACTGTCTTACAAGTAGTTAATCATGACTGCTGAGACCCCATAACATATACTTTTGCCTCTTTGTCAATGAATATAACAGTAATTTCTTTCGGTTGTTGTTGGGAAAATTTGGTCGTGTTTGCTTTTATTAGGATTTGACCATGTGGTTCCAATCTGCAGCGCCATCTTCATCTGCTGAAAGCCCAACCTCCATCCCCACTAATTACCAGTGAAATAGAAAACACCAATGCCCTATTGACATCACTTGATAACAAATCTGTCTGGGGAGCTCAATTACGGGCCCGGGAAACCCAAATTAAATACTCCGAGACACCCTCTCTCTACTTCCGCAATGAGGAAGCCGATCGGCAAGAATTGCGCACTACTGAGGACTGGGCGCGGATCCTCAAGACGGCTGTTCAGCGAATTTGGGGGAGTGCCCGATCACCACTTGTCATGCGGGGTGACCCTCGCGGCGTCGGTTGCCAACTTTTATCTAGGTGTACCTTGATGGCGCTATCACCCTCCCCACAAGGGCGGGGCCCTCAAGACGGCGCTCCCACATTCTTCTTAATGGCCTGACGTTGCTCGGTCTCTGCCCATGATAAAAGATTCCTCCCTCTGTTAAAATCTTTCCCATCTGTTAAAATCTCTTCCCGCTGTAATTTTTGTTATACCAAATCGTTTCTAATGTTATCTGCATGCACCTTTAACGTCCGGGCAGAGTGAGAAGACCACTCACCTACCTTGACTGCATAACCAAACACGCGGCCACTGATGTGGAAGATCTACCCAGATTTATGGAAGACAGAGGGTCATTCTGACGTTAGTACTCTGAGGAGTGTCAGACGAAAAAAGCTTTTAAGTACACAATGTTTTTGCTATTTCGTATTTTGTCTTAATAGTTTATGATGTGCTGTGCTATTCAGTGCAATCCAATGCAATCCAATACAATCGAATGCAATCCAATGTAGTTCAATACAATCCAACGCAATTCAATGCAATTCAATACAATCCGATGCAGTCCAATCTATAAGGGACGTTCAAAATGTTGGGCAAATCGGAATAATCATTATGATAAAACAGCCCTCGTCCTACATCTCAAAGAAATATATATATATCCCTATTACATAATCATATCCTCTTTAAATCTGAGGTAAGGGGGTAGCTGGCAATGGACATCTTGGGGGTGATATGACCCCCCTTAAAGAATCCTAAGTACAACAATGCATATTCCTATAGCTCTCGCGGATTATGGAAAGCATCTGTCATCAATGAGAACAGATACTACATCCATTCCTTGCCAAAAAGCCGAGAAGCAAATATCTTCGCTCCTTGGATGATAAGATGGTCATTATCCCTTCGATGAAGAAACAACTGTTTTACATAGGCGTCAGCATGATTTTTCCACTGGGGAGGGACTATTGTAAATTGCCAAATTAGCCGTTTTTAAGAAATTTGTGTTCTTCGTTTGGTTTAACAAATCTGAGCAAGTTCGTCGGTAGCAATTGTCCGCCCACATTGTGCGTACTGACCAGCCACATAGAGCTATCGCTTGCTTCTCTGGGCGGGCGGTCAAATGGAGGGACCCCTGGGATGCTTCTGCCACTGGTTTTTTGTTAGCTAGCTTGTTTGGTGACATTATCCACAATTGTAGAATTAGAGACCGGGGGCGCATTCCCAATATGTTCAAATAGTGTAACTACGCTCAATGGCACTATTGAAATGCTCACATTCGAGCGTGCAGAACCCATTCCCAATATGTTCAAATAGTGCAACTACGCTCAATGGCACTATTGACATGCCCACAGTCCAGCGTGCAGAACGCATTCCCAATATGATCAAATAGTGTAACTACGCTCAATGGCACTATTGAAATGCTCACATTAAGAAAAAGCAAAAATGCCCATTAAATTGGCAGAGGAATAAAAGGAAACGACTAAGAAATACTGGAGAAGAGTATGTCAACTCAAGTGGTCTGAATATTCCACGGAAAGAAACAAAAAGTCTTGCTGGCTGTTGCAGATCTTCGGAGATTGCTGAAGCCGATCAGGAGGCTTTATTTGCAGAGTTCTATGCCATGGGTAATGAGTCCGATGGATATGGTAACAGTAGTAGTAGAAGTAGTAGTAGTAGTAGCAGTAGCAGTAGTAGTAGTAGTGGTGGTATTAGTAGAGGTTCCAGTAGTAGTAGTACTAGTAGTAGTGGTAGTAGTAGTAGTAGTAGTAGTAGTAGTGTAGTGGTAGTAGTAGTAGTAGTAGTAGTAGTAGTAGTAGTAGTAGTAGTAGTAGTAGTAGTAGTGGTAGTGGTAGTAGTAGTTTGATCTTGTTAGCGATCCAGAGTATACTGTGCGTATTGCAGCAAGGTAGGACCATTATGTTCCATTTATGAAAATGTGAATACTTCCCTAAGTTTACGTAAGTGTTCAAAGTCTTTGTCGTATTATGAAATTATCAACATTAAATAGGAGTTATTTGAAGTAAGGGATATAATCAAGGTCAAAATCTCTGGAAATGACATAGAACCATCATTCTCAGTTGGTAGAGCGCACGCCGCGAAAGCGTGGGTCACGGGTCCGATCCCCGGTGGTGACATGCTTTTCTATTTCTCTGGTGTTCTTTTCAAAACTAAGATATATTTTCTAGAAAAAAAGAGCATACGAATGCCAAGTACCAGTGCCGCGGGAATCTAATACGCCAATCGCAAGTCGCTCTCACCAGTTGTTGTTCTGATGCTCTGAGAAAGTGGTTACTATAGGCCTATGTCCCTGATGTAAATTGTATCTATAGATTTGCTTTCACGTATTTCGTGAATAGGTTTATTTTTTGCCGCTCTCGCTGAACGGAAGCTCGATAAAGGAATGCTAAAATCTTCTCAGTTAAAGATCCTTTTTCCGGATGTGTTTTGTTTATTTTAATTGCATGAAATTTTTTGAACTCGGGCCTAGCAATACGGATATTATTTCACATTCGTGTTCCAAGGCCTGTTAACAAATCCTTTTCCACAAAGGTTTCTGGTATGGTTTCAGAAATAATGTTTTCGAAATCTACCATGAGAGTTTAAACACAATTTTTTGAGGAAAAGATAAGAACCAAATTTTTCTTTTGTTTTGTAGTATTTTCAAGACAATATGGATCTTTCAGCTTGTCTAAATCAAATTTTTTAAAATCATATTTGGAACCTTTTCACGAATCTCATTTACTGATAGCAGTAACAAAGGTACGAGATGGATCTAATTTCTAGGTAATACAAATTATTGAATACTCCATATTTCATCATTTCAAATATTCCTTGTGCATTATCAAATAGTAACAGAGGCACAAATTTGAAGTCCATATTATTATACTTCTTCCCAAATGGCAGATGAAGCGACTCCTTTCAACAACACAATTTGATTCATTGCATTCTTCTTGTTGGAAAAGGTAGCGTGTCTTGATCTGAGTACCATACTTTGTGCAATCGTTGAGATACGACCTTTCAAACTTTAAATGAGGCCAATGAAAACCTTGTTAAATGAACCCAGTTCATAATTTTATGAACTGAGCAAACTTTACAAAGTTTTCTTAAGGCCTTTTTTATACTAAAACATCCGTTTCTCGCAGCTTATTTTACTTGTCATGAACATGGATCAATCGCTCTATCACTTTCAGTTGAAAGGAGGTTAATGTAATCATTCTGTAAGACTATATCTGACTATATCTGTAAGACCTATTTGCTTATCGGATATCATATTCTTGGTATTCGGATTACTTGTCATGAACATGGATCAATCGCTCTATCACTTTCAGTTGAAAGGAGGTTAATGTAATCATTCTGTAAGACTATAATTATTAGCTGTAACCTTTTTAATGCATATCCTACATACACACCCTCACAATCGTATAAAAATTGGTAAGCTGAGATTTAAACATCATGTACTACCTATGCAAGCAAACACAGTAAAGCAACAGCTTTGAAGACGAAACTTTGTTAAAGCAATGGAAAGTATGAACTAACTAATACTGTTATCTCAATCACCTTAGCAACTTTAAGTTAAATACATAGTTTGCATACACTAGATGCGTACATTCCATGGTGCACAAAGCGTTCAAAAAAGGCTTATAAGGCATAATTGAGATAGTTTGCATACACTAGATGCGTACATTCCATACTGCACCAAGGGTAAAAAATAAACTTATAAGGCATATTTGACATAGTTTGCATACAGTAGATGCGTACATTCCATGGTGCACAAAGCGTTCAAAATTGGCTAATTGATATTAAGAAATAGATTTGTGTGGAGAAAAGAATACAAAACTTTCAACTAATTACTGCGCGACTCCGTTACAGGAGGACTCTTTGATCATTTATTTCCAACTAAAGCTCTTATGCCGTCATTTCAAGACCTGTTAAGTTTAGTTAAAATATTTTTATACGCAGTTAGTTTGGATAGTAGGTCACCCTTGTTTGCCGTTAATACATTTCCGTGTTCAGAAAATTAGAAGGAGTCGCCCTACGTCTCACAAAATGTATCTGTGACATTGATTACAACAAGTTTTGTAAGGATAATCAACTGCTTCCCTATAATACATGTTTAAAAGTGATAACAAAACTTCAATTTTTAAAAGTTCTCCCCTAGGGGTGCTGATTTGAAGGGTTATAGAGAATTCGGAAATTTTCGGAGTTTGATTTTAATTTTACGAGTCAGTTGGGAGGGGATGTGGGATAATTTTATATTTTGGTATAAGCAAACTTACAGGAACCACAAAATACGTCTTACTATAGTTGTTAAGAGGTTATCATTTAATCAGGGTCTTTGTAAAGTATTGTCAGGAATCGCCACTGTTGGTCTATTGTTCTGTGAATTCGATGTCTCGACGAAAATTCTTTCTAGTGACGTCACATTCTGAGGGGACGCTAATAGGCTAATAAGGCATATCTGACATAGTTTGCATACACTAGATGCGTATATTCCATGGTGCACAAAGCGTTCAAAGTACGTTTATAAGGCATATTTGAAATACTTTGCATACACAAGATGCGTACATTCCATGGTACACAAAGCGTTCAAAATACGCTAATAAGGCATATTTGACATAGTTTACATACACTAGATGCGTACATTCCATGGTGCTACCACATCTTTTAAACTACACGGAATTTGACTCTGATTTCCCGCGGAATACTCTTGTAGGCCATCAATCTACATTAAAATTATATAAAGATCAGAATTGATGGACCTTTTTTCGTGACCAAATTTTTCCACTTTTCGAAGCCTTAGTGCTTGAAGAAATACCAGAAATCGCACTACCTTGTTAACTTACATTTACTACCTTTTCTTCAAAACTTCTTTAACGATTACAAACAATGTTGCAGCGAATTTTTACTAGTATAAGAAGATAATTTAGTTTCTCTAGTAGTTTCTCTAGTAGTTTCTCCTCTAGAATGAGATAGGTCTACAATACTGGTTTTCTGCCAGCGAGAACACAAAGTTTAGCCGTATTTTGTTTGGTCGTTGTATTTTTCAAAGAGCAGTTCAAGCCAAAATTCGGACAGCAATTTCTATTTTGAAAGCTTTGTGGACCATGGAATGCACGCATCTAGTGTATGCAAACTATGTCAAATATGCATTTTTAGCCTACTTTGAACGCTTTGTACACCATGGAATGTATGCATCTAGTGTATGCAAACTATGTCAAATGTGCCTTATTAGCCTATTTTGAAAGCTTTGTGCACCATGGAATGTACGCATCTAGTGTATGCAAACTATGTCAAATATAGCTACGTATGTTGAAAAAATGAAGATATTAGACTATCTTATGATTGCAAATGGTAAAGAATGTGATTAAAGGCTCTCTTCCTATGTCAAAAGTTGTAGTTTTTGAGGGTAATAGCTACGTATGTTGAAAAAAATGAGGATATTAGACTATTTTATGATTGCACATGGTAAAGAATGCGATTAAAGGCTCTTTTCCTATTTCAAAAGTTTTAGTTCTTGAATTTTATATCTTAAAATCAGGAAATTTTATAAAAATCAGATACCATACCTTTTACACGTTTGGAAATCAACGATATCGATTTGGAAATCGATAAAATCAGGAAATGTTATTATTCGGTTTTTGTTTTGTTCTATTTTACATCAAATTGTCTGGTAAATATGGGTTTTTATAATTTCAAGTAGAACATTGTTTCGAGTGACATTGTTATTTTTGTGCACCATGGAATGTACGCATTCCAAGCATGCAAGTGTCACTAAAAACAGCTTTTGGTGCTATTCTACACGCATAGTGCACCATGGAATGTACGGATTCCAAGCATGCAAGTCTCACTAAAAACAGCTTTTGGTACTATTCTAAACGCATTGTGCACCATGGAATGTACGCATTCCAAGCGTGCAAGTGTCACTAAAAACAGCTTTTGGTGCTATTACCAATTCTTACATCTTTGGTTAACACAAAACTATTTCTTGCGCATCTTTGAAGTGTCATATGATCTAACTCTTTATTTATGTTTAATTTTACTCTTTATTTCTCTTTTAAATTTCTTTGCGTTACTCCGTCTGTAGCTACAACTCTTATTAGCAATTCTTACATCTTTGGTTAACACAAAACTATTTCTTGCGCATCTTTGAAGTGTCATCAAAGGAAGAGAATTCCAACCGACTTATTATAATTTGACAAGCTTGCTGCCGATTCTCGTCAGTCAATCTACATCGAAAATGAGTTCATAGATAAGAGACTATTAACATCAAAGGATGACAATTACAGCCGACTTATTATAATTTGATAGGCTTTCTGCTAATTCTGAACGACGTATGATAATTTTGCAAGCTTTCAGCCGATTCTCGCCAATTGCTATTGAAATGCTCACATTCCAGCGTGCAGAACGCATTCCCAATATCTTCATATAGTGTAACTACGCTCAATGGCACCATTGAAATGCTAACATTCCAGCGTGCAGAACGCATTTCCAATATCTTCAAATCATGTAATTACGCAAAATGGCACTATTGAAATGCTCACATTCCAGCGTGCAGAACGCATTCCCAATATGTTCAAATAGTGTAACTCACGCTTGTAATCCAAACGTTGAAATTTTCGGAAGCAAGCCAATGCTCCAGTGTTGTATCGATTAATAACTATATCTACAATTGATTTACTAGGCGGAAAACGTAATTTCATAATGAATAGCAATG
The DNA here is from genome assembly GCA_010016025.2 of Alatinidae sp. Z8VKAUB7J3. Classification (NCBI taxonomy): domain Eukaryota; kingdom Metazoa; phylum Cnidaria; class Cubozoa; order Carybdeida; family Alatinidae; species Alatinidae sp. Z8VKAUB7J3. The sequence goes on from JAAAKM020721499.1 coordinate 258,117,512, forward strand.
TCCAGCAAAGAATGGTTATTAAATATATCGTTTTATATGTTCAATTTAAATCTTCAACATGTTTCACATGCGCATTCTTTGCTGGGCATGATTTGAGCCGGAGAAGAGGTGCAGAAGGATTTGATGTAATGAAGCCAAAGTGACCACGATTTGTCTTTACCGAGTGAATACTGTGAATCGAAAAAGAGTATGCAGTCAAAAAGCAAGTGCCTCGAGCAGAAAATATTCATCATAAATTAATGGCTTGCAAAGTGCTGAGCAAAATTCACACTCTAGAGTTCCTTGATATTTAATAAAGGGTGGGAGAGTGGAGCATTACCACAATAGCTTGCAAATTAACGGCACTGACCGGATTCGAACCGCGTCCTCATGATTACTAAAGCAACGCCTTAACCAATGAGCCATCGCGGCTCAAAAGCTAAGGTGAAGATTTTAGTGTCAATTTTTCGCGAATTCTCCTCCAGTCAGTGGGTACGGGGAAATTGATTAATTAATATTTATTGTGTTTCGGCTTTGAGCGTATCTGTTCTTATTGATGACAGATGCTCTCCGTTATCCGCGAGAGGCGGTCCTACTGGGTGGTTGAGTCTGCCTCTTGGCTTTCTTCTCTGCTCGGTAGCCAAAATTGAGGGGCGTTGCCCTTGGACGCCCCCGGTTCCCTTTATTTATTAGTTAGCCTGTTTGGTGGCTTTTCTGTTTATTTAGGGTAGTTTCAATGTCGGACCCACTGCTCAAGTCTTTATTATGTCAGCCTATCTTGGCCCTTTTTACGCCAGTCCTTTTTATGTCAGCCCATCTTGGCCCTTTTTACGCCAGTCCTTTCTACGCCAGTCCTTTTTATGTCAGCCGATCTTGGCCCTTTTTACGCCAGTCCTTTTTATGTCAGCCCTTTTCATGTCAGCCCCTTTCACGTCGTGTCACAAAAAAACTGGACGCCATTAAGGCCCGGCTATACTAAGTTATAATATAGAGATACTGACAGATTGCAGTGGGCAGGTAAGTTTGATATTGGATTAAGATAATGTTTAAATAATGTGCCAGTAGTAGCTAAAGTGGCGAATAATACGTCAAAAGGTCTCATAAAATCCCTAGTAAACAAGTTACGTGCACTCGTATGGCAATATACTGCAATGACAGGCAATGTGTAGTATCTACAAACATGCTGCGCAAGAAACCAAGATTTTTGTTCGAAATAGAGAAAAATTCGAGATAGAGAAGTTCGAGATAAAGAGATAAAAATAACTAACAGGGTACGTAAATGTCCATGGGACCAAGCTTTTTGTTCAAGATGGAGAGAAGTTTGAGATAGAGGGTAGTCGAGATAGAGAGAGTCCACTGTACTTTCAATATCGGTTCCACTTCCCATCAGGGCCTTTGATTTTTCAGTAGGCATGGAAGAATCACAAGCACCAAGCAAATTGGGATTTAAAGCGTATTATTCAACGGCGAAGTTATCGATCGACCTTCTGAACGAAAGCAACTCTAAGAAACTCTATTCGTAGAGACGTTGAAGTTACAGGTCAACCTTCGCTGGGATCAGAATTTTGAAAATATCAAAGGAGACACGAGTTTTATTACTCTACTTCAAATGATAAAGATAGATGCATCACATATTAAAAGATTGAGATGGTACTCTCTCTCATTTCTAAATAATAGAATTTTAAAAATTAGTGAAAATATACAGCCGGAGATGTACAAATAGGAAGAAATAATAAAAGAGCATACCATTCTTAAAGGATTTATGTCTGCATTAGACTTCTTCTGTACTTGAAAAGATGTTTTCCCCATTTCAGATGTATCATTATACTGTTAATCAAATTCTTTACCATTTGCAATCATAAAATAGTCTAATATCTTCATTTTTTCAACACACGTAGCTATTACCCAAGAAAACTAAAACTTTTGAAATAGGAAAAGAGCCTTTAATCACATTCTTTACCATTTGCCATCATAAAATAGTGTAATATCTTCATTTTTTCAACATACGTAGCTATTACCCTCGAAAACTAAAACTTTTGACATAGCATATTTGACATAGTTTGCATACACTAGATGCGTACATTCCATTGTGCACAAAGCGTTCAAAATACGCTAATAAGGCTTATTTGACATAGTTTGCATACACTAGATGCGTACATTTCATGCTGCACAAAGCGTTCAATATACGCTAATAAGGCATATTTGAGATAGTTTGCATACACTAGATGCGTACATTCCATGCTGCACAAAGTGTTCAAAATGCTCATCAGGGGTCTTTGATTGAGAAATCATTAAAATTTAGGGCATGAGTAAAGCATGTGGAATATCTGATTTTTATAACATAGGTAACGTTCAACTGTTGTTGATTATCTTATTGCTCAAATATTTTGGTGTTCTAACTTTTCAAAGTGATAACCCAATTTATGGGCTCAGCAGAATGAGCCCTAAAATCTAAGACCCTTTGTAAGTTATCATAATCTTTCCCTGTTTGCCGATATTCCTGGATACAAAAACCCCTGCGGTTTGTTCAAGACGCTACGACCGGATATAGCGGTAACCTCCGCCAAAGAAAACTCGCTCACAGTGATTGAACTCACAGTTTGTTTTGAGACAAACTTAAAGTGTACCTCAAGTGGTCAGAAATTTTTTGATATTTTGTTCGTTTTCTCTTGAGGAATCGAACTGTTACTACTGTTCTATATTGTAATATACTACTCTGTACTATACTATAGTGTAATAGATCGATTTAATATTCTACGATGTGTAATATACTATTCTATACTATACTATATTGTAATATACTACTCTGTACTATACTATAGTGTGATGATCGATTTAATATTCTACGATGTGTAAAATACTATTCTATACTATACTATATTGTAATATACTACTCTGTACTATAGCACCGAAGTGGCATGCCACGTGGCAAATGCGACGTGCTACTGCTATGCCACTCGAGAAAGGGATCAGACCATTTTTTTAAAACATGTTACGTCGCACATTGGCTTCTCGGCCAATCAAGATTTGTATGATCAGCTTGGTATGCTTGTGCTATGCTAAAGTGTCGCTTGCCTGGCTCTGTTTGTTTAGAATGGCACTCAACAGTCAACCCTTTCGCAGCAATGGGTGCATCATGGTTTCCCCAGGGACAGACCCCAAGGGGAGATAGGTCTATTGTGGGACTTAAGAGCGGAGCTGATTGAGTCCCAGGGGTTGTTGTTCCGGGGGGGTGGAAGGGTAGTGGTGCCGCGCCAATGATAAAATAGTGCAGAGTATATAGTGCTCAACATAAGATACATTATTCTAACTTCAAGACATCGTGTCTGCAACGTGTTGCATAATACTTATCTATCGACAGAATCATAATTTCTACTACTAGTTATACAATGAATACGATATATACCCGAATGCCGCGACCAGTAATATAGAGACCCGGTCACATAAAGCTTCAAAGTAGAGAGGTTTACAACTTACAAGGTCAGCCTGTATATATTAGTTCCCCATGTTAGTTCCCCATGTTAGCTTTTCAGATGGCCCAGACTGTTATTCTATCAGCCTGTCCAATTTTTCCCTGGTGTCGAGAAGCTCTTTCTTTACCTAGAAATTAAGTAAATTCCGAAACGAACTCACTAAAAAAAGCTACGATAAACTGCAATGATTACCCAGTAAACTTTAATTAGCCGGTATTTAGTTTCCATGCATGCAGAGACCACTCATTACATAAGCCAACTTAAAAGTCTTTCAAAGGCCTCAGGTATTAGACGCCTTGTTAGGTTATTTTGAACACATTTTTTATCATGGAATGTACGCTTTACAAGCATGCAATTGTCACTAAAAACTCCTTCATAGGTTATTTTGAACACATTTTTTATCATGGAATGTACGCTTTACAAGCAAGCAATTGTCACTAAAAACTCCTTCTTAGGTTATTTTAAACACATTGTGCACCATGGAATGTACGCATTCCAAGCATGCAATCGGAAATATACTGGGTGAAGAATACACTGAAAGGAAAATGCCATGGACTGCATAAGTTACCAACGAGAATGTAGTAAGCACGATGAGCACTGGTAATGGACTGCGGTGTTTTGGCCATATAATCAGAGCCAACAAGCGGCTTCTCGGCCTTTTGGCAAGGAATGGATGTAGTATCTGTTCTCATTGATGACAGATGCTTTCCATAGTCCGCGAGTCCAATTGAATTCTTTCAGAAAGAGGGCTAGAAGCTGGCTGTTCATGACATTTTTTCTGATCTCAGCGATGGCGCTCAGAAAATGTGCCGTAGCTACATTAATCCTGTCGTTTTACTTGCTGTTTTTAACAAAAAACATTTGAGATAGAGTTTACTGAGAAGGGGCAAGGTTATGGCTTCCTACTTCTGTCTGTAAATCAATTATTGTTGACCATTAGTGTATGCAAACTATGTCAAATATGCCTTATCAGCGTGTTTTGAATGCTTTGTGCAACATTGGAATGCACGCATCTAGTGTATGCAAACTATGTCAAATGTGCCTTATGAGCCTATTTTGAAAGCTTTGTTTAACCTGGAATGTACGCATCTAGTGTATGCAAACTATGTCAAATATGCCTTATCAGCGTGTTTTGAATGCTTTGTGCAACCTGTTTCCGGTAAAGAGTAGTATTGAAAGAGCCATGAGAACGAGTAATCAAAACATCTAAGAACGGTAAAGTAGCGTTAACGTTCTCTACTTCAACAGTAAACTTAATATTGGGGTGCTGAGAATTAATAAAATTAAGAAAAGCGCGTTCTTTGCTGGGCATTGCTATTCATTACCAAATTACGTTTTCCGCCTGGTAAATCAATTGCAGATATAGTTTTGACATAGGAAAAGAGCGTTTAATCACATTCTTTACCATTTGCAATCATAAAATAGTCTAATATCATCATTTTTTGAACATACGTAGCTATAACCCTCGAAAACTAAAACTTTTGACACAGGAAAAGAGCCATTAGTCACATTGTTTACCATTTGCAATCATAAAATAGTCTAATATCTTCATTTTTTCAACATACGTAGCTATTACCCTCGATTCACTGGGTATACTTTGACAAAAACAGAGTTCGAACAAGTTGAAATCATAAATATCAGTTAGATAACTTTCTGTATGAGCACATACGTAATTAATTCTTTCAGTCATTCATTCTTTTATTCATTTATTTTTCTGTATTTCATTCTTTCCATCATTATTTCTTCTGTTCTTAATTCTTTCAATCACTGATTTTTATATTAATCTCTCTATCCTTCGTAACTCCTAGTAAGCTTGAAGCTTCTTAATTTGTCTTCTAACTCCTAGTAAGTCCTAGTAAGTAACTCCTAGTAAGCTTGAAGCTTCTTAATTTGTCTTCTAACTTCTAGTAAGTAACTCCTAGTAAGTCCTAGTAAGTAACTCCTAGTAAGCTTGAAGCTTCTTAATTTGTCTTCTAACTCCTAGTAAGTCCTAGTAAGTAACTCCTAGTAAGGATCAATTTATTGCACTCTAATGTTTTGAAGTATGCAGCAGAATATTAGCCTCAATTTTTAACTTTCATCTGTATAAAGTTGTCCGATTTGAAAAAGTAATTGTAGTTGTTTTTCTGCTCTCCTGCACTTTTAGCAAAAAAGGTAAAACTTTGTAACTTTTTGTTTTGTCTTGGAGGGAAAAAATGAAGGTTATTTTTTATCTTAGCGCTTGTTATACTCTTCGTCGTAACGGTTCTGGTGTAGTTGCACGGTAAGGACACTAACTTCTCCCGTGATGAAAAAATCCAAGATCAGATGAAAAAGTAGAAACTGTGATCTGACATGAAACCATTTTGGCATCATGTTTACTAGTTGTTTACTAGTTGTGTCATCATGTTTACTAGTTGTGTCATCAAATCAAAGCTTCTCAAAGACGTCATCCATACCATACTTAACACTTTACTTATTCGTATCTTTGTGAGATTCCCAATCTTAACCACAGGAATACGGAACCCCGTCTGACGTCTACTCCTATGGATTGGGAATCTCACCTTACGATCAAAGTATAGCAGTGATAAGATGGTACTATAATACTCATCTTAACACTTTACTTATTCGTATCTTTGTGAGATTCCCAATGTTAACCACAGGAATACGGAACTCCGCATTCAAAGTTACATTACGTGGGGGTCATCACACAGCCAAGAGACGAGGAAGGGGACTATGAGGTGCGATTTCTGAGTGTTGTATCGTTACACACAGAATAGAACACAAAGTTCAGTACGCACGAAGCATCAGTTCTGAATCTGAATCTATTTCCTATGATTAAGCAATGCGTTTAAATAGTGTTTGATCAAATGATTAATTATAATAAATTAGCTTGTAACCAGATGTTTTAAAAAGACAGAACAAACTGGACTTTCCTAGCCTATCAATTACGGTATAACTTTAACATTTTAAAAACAAGGTCCAACATTTCAAAAACAAGATCAAACATTTTTTGTTAAACAAAAGTACTGTCCATAGAGTCCTAAGCACACAAATTGTGGTTCTTGTAACAATTTAGCTTGTACCAATTTACCTTTGGCTTCTTTGATTTAATAACTCTCAAAATTTCAACTTTGGGGTTTGTTACCAAGGATTCTTCCGATTTTATAAAATTTTTAAAGAATATAGACATCGATTCAAATAGGCTTATGTTGAAGTGTTCTGAAGTAGCCATCTGAAGATCTCACTATATCTTTAATAGGCGCAACAAAGACTGGACTTCCCTGGAACTATTACTTTTCATGTAATTAACTTTTTTCTCTTAGTCCAATATCTTCATTTTTTCAACATACGTAGCTATTACCCTTGAAAACTAAAACTTTTGAAATAGGAAAAGAGCTTTAATCACATTCTTTATCATTTGCAATCATAAAATAGTCTAAAATCTTCATTTTTTCAACTAGGTAGCTATTACCCTCGAAAACTAAAACTTTTGACATAGGAAAAGAGCCTTTAATCACATTCTTTACCATTTGCAACCTAAATTATCTAGGGAATCGCCTAAGCACTTAGGTGCTCACTTAAAGATAGGGGAAACCGAGAAACCGGGCCCTGTAATGTACTTTTCCCTTTTCTCAACGACCGTGGTGAAACGGATTACTGAGCTCAGGATTTGCCGGAAGATGATTTACCGGAAAAGACTGCCAATCGCAGAACAATAGGTAACGCACACTTTTGTACAATCCTGCAGCACTTGCCATGCGTAATGTTTCCGTATTTATGTCCTTTTCTGACAGCTGATGTAGAATCTTATGTATAAAATCGTAATTGCTTGCAAGAAAATATCCGTCTTGTATCTTGAATCTGGTATTAGCCTTCTAGGCCATTATCTAGGCCATCCTCTCTGCATTCCTGTTTCACTCGAAAGAGCAACTGTTACTGAAAATCATAGAATACCGATGCCAGGTAAAAAATGAAGATATTAGACAATTTTATGATTGCACATGGTAAAGAATGTGATTAAAGGCTCTTTTCCTATTACAAAGGTTTAAGTTTTCGAGGGTAATAGCTACGTATGTTGAAAAAATGAAGATATTAGACTATTTTTTTATAATTGCACATGGTAAAGAATGTGATTAAAGGCTCTTTTCCTATTTCAAAAGTTTTAGTTTTCGAGGGTAATCTTTTCTTGGAAATCCATTTGTAACCACAGAAACGGAACACGAAATGTGTGCTTCTGAACATTTACGTATTGACAATAATTCGGACTCAGATATTGAGGTCTGTTGAATTTCTACTGAATGTATGCAAACGGTTTTTAGTTTTGGCTGCAATTCAGTGATGAAAAGGTATTGGTGTAAACTATAAATGTAATGATGAAAAGTATATATGTACTTTAAAAAGATGCCCATGAGCCTGAAAAAGAAAATCATGAACACCGTCATTATACCAGCAATGACTTATGGAGCTGAGACATTGTCATTGACGCAACACCAGAAGCATAAACTCGCAGTGGCCCAGAGAAGCATGGAAAGGGCAATATTAAACATCACGAGGAAAGATAAGATCAGGAATGAAGAAATAAGATTAAGAACTAAAGTGCAAGACGTCTTCTTGATTGCAGTACCTTTCATGAAGCTTCAACTACCAATTGAGCGTCCCTCCAATAAAAATTTCCCGCCAATAAACACCACGTATAAAAGCTTCAAAATTTTTAAACGCCTCGGCGTTTCAAGTGGAAACACAGTGTGTAACGAGTTCTCGCTGTCTTGAAAATTCGTCGAAAAGTGGTGGAAACACTTCTTTACCCACAAAACAGTTTCTTAAGAATGGGACTTTTGTTTGGAGCTTAGAGCACTTTAAGACCGGATGCTCTTCCTGTCGTCACCAATGGCCCTTTAGGGATTCGAACCAAGTGAACTAACCACTAGGCCACGGCGGCTCTTAATAAAATACAGGGAATATGCCTTAAATTATGTTCTTTAGGAATTGCATCTATCCATGTAGTTTCGCAAGAAAGATCAAGAATTGTGAGAAAATTTTAATTTGTTGCTGCACCTGGCAAGCACTTGAAAATGTTCAATAAGGCAACCTGGAATTCTGAAGTTATGCCTCTCAGCGTTTACTGCGTTATAGTGCGATTCATTATTCACCTTGAGAATGGCGTCAAGATGACACCGGAACGTCGGGAAAATATGATTGTATTATTATTCAAATGGTTACGTGCTTGTTTTTAGGAGATAGTTAATCAAGGCACTGAAGTGCATAAGTCCATGGTAACATCCAGAAAATTAACAACTTTAAGGTTGGCTTCTGCAGTGATTTTTAAATCAAAAGTATCAAAAAACTGTATGAGATCCTTTCTTCTCTTCAGATTTTCCTCGAATAACAGCTAGACTGTCATCTCTGTATAGTCCGATCTTTTCTTTCTCGAAGATGGATTGTAATTTACTTAATAAAAAAGAGCCTACTATATTGCGTAAAGAACATGACTTCGGAATAATATCGCTGATATCAGAGTACCCTGGTTCGTCGGAAAATAAAGGAAGAAAATTCATCAACAGGAACTCGATGGCTTACATTATGCCAGAGTATTGTATATTATTACCATTGAAAACAGTTCCTAGGCCTCTATCAGCACACTTTATGCATCCCCCCCCCCCCCGACACTAAAAGATCGCTTTAAATCATCAGAAACAATTTTATTACGAAAAGAGACTAAATTGTTAGTAAGGGTAATGCCCAACCACCTTAAAGAAGTCACGAACGGAACGCTAAATTCAGAACAATTAAGATGGAGAGGATATACTCCGTCGAAAACGGCTTGAGACGTCAGATATGACTTTTGATTTTACATCAGAAATTTATAACTACACTTTAGTTATTATTGAAGATTTGTGCGTTAGTGTGTTTAAGGGTATGTGTAGGTATACATGCAGTTAAATTTGAATTTGAACTTTTCTGTAGATTTTGAAATGATGAAGCTAACGGGGTCCGAAAGATAACAAGTACATAACACTTACAAGATGGTTGAGAAAATAATTTTAACCCTTTGTTTACCGACGGGACTTTTAAGTCCCGGTGAAATCTTTCCTCTCCTGTGCGGCTCAACCAACTTTGAGTGCATTGGAAGCAGGTAACATCTGTTATAAAGTAACATATATGTAAGTAACAGGTAACAGATCTGTATTGGGTCGTAATAAGTCAACTAGATCTCAACTAGAATCTCATAAGGACATTTTGATTCCAGATAGTTTTTTTCTCCGTTAGTTATTTCTTACCAGAACTGATGAATAAGTGTAAGAAGTCTCTGGAAGACGTTGCCTAGTATTAAGGTCGGGCTATCTTAGCAATGTTACAATCCAGAGTTCTCGTCTCCCCGAATTCCAGAATATTTTACTGGATAAAACAGGGGGGGGAGGTACTTTTGGTCAATACCTGGGCAAAAAAAGTGGGTACTTTTGGTTTTGTGGAAAAATTTGACCAGAGGGACGACCACCCCCAAAAACTTGATCAAAAGTACCCAAGGTACTTTTGGTTTTTTAGTATGATTAATCTAATATATCTAGACGACCAGCTAAGCCAAGGAAAATTAATGTTACACACGTAAATATGGGAATTGCAACATACTGAAGGAGTGGTCCACCACGTCGACCCTGTGGAAACCAGCTGACGACAGTTGGTCAACAAGAAATGTAGCGAAATGCTGATTCATAACAGAACTGAAAGGGCAAATTTCAAAGTGCTTGCTAAGCGCAGCAGCCCCAATCCCGAACTTCTTGTATGGTAGATGTAAAGGAAAACGTACGTCATACATGTAACCATTATGCCTGTAAAGCGCGTAATGGTTGCATATTTCGGAATGAAATAAATATATGAAGTTTTAAAAAATTATTATTATAAACTTATAAAGAGCAAAAGTACAGGAATCTTCGAGATGACCTTGTGGACCGAACTCAAAATCTCAAACTGTTAACGTATGTATGTATGTATGTATATATGTATGTATGTATGTATGTATGCATGTATGTATGTATTTTGCCATATAGAAGAAAAATAGTTTCAAAAAAAAGTAAAATAATAAGTCAAAATTACAATTTTTAAGACATTGATTAGTTTACAAAATTAAACAAAAATATTTAAGTCACTTTAAAGAATAAAATACAAAATATCAGTAATGAAAAACAAAGAAATCCATCGTGCACAACTTTTTCTCATTATATTCAAACAGTGTAACTACGCAGAATGGCACTATTAAAATACGCACATTTCATTGTGTACAACGCATTCTCATTATATTCAAACAGTGTAACTACGAAGAACGGCACTATTGAAATACGCACATTCCATCGTGCACAACGCATTCTCATTATATTCCAACAGTGTAACTACGCAGAATGGCACTATTAAAGCGTTCAAAATAGGCTAATAAGGCATATTTGACATAGATTGCATAAACTAGATGCGTACATTCCATGGTGCACAAAGCGTTCAAAATACGCTAATATGGCATATTTGTCATAGTTTGCATACACTAGATGCGTAAATTCCATGGTGCACAAAGCGTTCAAAATAGGCTATTAAAGCATATTTGACATAGTTTGCATACACTAGATGCGTACACACAAAAATTTTTTATCATATCTCAGCCACCAACTTTTGACTTAGTGACATCGCCTTTGATGATAGGTTGATCTCGTTCTTCGGTACAACACCGATATTTTTTTCTCTTTCAACTTGTTTACACTTCATATTGCCAGTAGCAGGGACATAATGTGATTACAATATCCAGAGTTACCTGCTGAGCATGTAGGCTACAAGATGCTGTTCTTAATGGTTCTCCCTCCATTTCCTTGTTGCCTACTTGAATCTTCCTCCATTTCCTTCTTGTTTACTTGAATCTCCCTCCATTTCCTTCTTGTTTACTTGAATCTCCCTCCATTTCCATGTCTCTTTTCTGCTTCACGGACTCGCCGCTAAACGCATTCAATAACCCTATTTTGCCAAATCAACTTTTACAAAGAAACCTAGTTGGCAGACCAAGTGCGTTATTTACAAAATTCCACGGGCTTTCCGCGCATACTTCATTCCGAAAACAGACAGGTTTCAACAAAACAATCGCAGCTGAAATTCCACGGACCAGTATTGTTAAAAATTATTATTAAGTAAAATCCCTTGGGTCTAGAAACACGATAGGCACATGGCATGAGCCCATAGTTTCCAAACTTTGTTCCTTGCCTTGATGTTTCGAAATTTTTAGCATTGCTGAATGCGTTCTGCACGCTGGAATGTGAGCATTTCAATAGTGCCGTACAACGTAGTTACACTATTTGAAGATATTTGTAATGCGTTCTGCACGCTGGAAAGTGAGAATTTCAATAGTGCTATTGAGCGTAGTTACACTATTTGAACATATTGGGAATGCGTTCTGCACGCTGAAAAGTGAGCATTTCAATAGTGCCATTGAGCGTAGTTACACTATTTAGTCGGCATACAGACAAACTTTTAAAACTTGAATAGTACGCTGGTGGCGACCAAAGCTCTTTGACGTTCCAAAGTTGGAGTGCAGAATTCTGACGAAATTCAGAGGTCTGCTGAGTAGACACTGCACTATATGTGGAGAAGAAGCTTAAGATCTTACCTTTCACCCGCCCCACTAAAAATATAACCTTTTCTCTTATAAGGGACACCTACCCTTTAGTTCACTTGCCTTCTATGCTAGAGGGTACGGGTTCGAATCCCAGAGGGGCCATTGGTGATGACAGGAAGGGCATCGCCCTAGCCCCTGTTAAAGGGGAGTACAAGGCACAAAAACCCATAAAAAAATTGCCTTCTGTTATAAAATGATGGAAACTATTTGAAAAGAGTGATGTAAATGGAAATAGACAAACATGCCTATAAAAGTTTTCAGGTAGACATGGACTGTTTTTCTGAATTTCATTGATTTCACATTCAGTGACTCTGATAGAGTGTGATACTATGACATCAAGTGTTAGTCTACGGAAAGGTCTACTGGGAACCCTTTCTTGTTTCTTAGTTTTGTAGCCAATGGCCCAAGAGTAGTAACGGACAATTATACTTTGCTCCATCTGCCAACCAGGTTTGGACTTGATGAATTTAATCATTTTAAATCAACATCAGGTGTTAAGCAGAATTGATAGGTTTTAAGCAACTCATTGCAGTTACTCTAACAAGGGTGCAATACACGGGTCCATCGGTCTTTGCCTCATGTTGATGACACTTCTAGTCCGGCGAGAATGTCATTATTTGCCCGTATCACACAGTGTTTTCATGGGCCACGGACTAACGATCACTGCCCGTAGTTCGCAATTCAAAGCTGCCCGACAGATGCTCTCCATAACCCGCGAGGGGAGGTCCTACTGGGCGGTTGAGTCTGCCTCATGACTTTCTTCTCTGTCTTGTAGCTAAAATTTAGGGGCGCCGCTGGATGCCCCGGCTGCCGTTTATTTATTGTATAGCCTGTTTGGTGGTTTTTCTGTTTATTTAGGGTAGTTTTAATGCCTGGCCCACTGCTTATCAGGAGTCTTTGATTGAGAGGGAAGTTTTTCATATTTCAACTAACTATTCATGGACTAGTGGGTGCAACGACTTTAGTGGGTGGGCAAAGTTCTAAAAAACAAATAGTTCTGTACTTTCAATGAACTGGAGATAATTGACTTTCTTGGAAGGCTGAATTTCTCAGAAGGAGCTTAACTAAAGAGAATAAATTAAAACGCATAGAGTTAGTCTGACGGGGGGAGGGGGCTTCCAATACCGCAGCATGTAGCTCTACCCATAACCCATACTACCGGAGCATACAGCTCTACCCATAACCCATACTACCGGAGCACACAGCTCTACCCACGATCCATACTACCGCAGCATGTAGCTCTACCCACGATCCATACTATCGCAGCATGTAGCTCTACCCACGATCCATACTACCACAGCATGTAGCTCTACCCACGATCCATACTATCGCAGCATGTCTCTTCTCAAGATTTAAATGATGTGGTACGTAACCTCAACACTATTCTTTATGATTTCCTTGCTACGAACTTTGGTTCATCCCAAAATTGTTCCGGCTCATTTAACCATGATTGTGAAATCAAACGGAATTTTTGGTCTTACGTCAAACGTTTCGTAAGACCAGTGGCGAGTCTCACGCCGAGTTTCACAGCAGCGCAATGTATTGCTCACTTCTACCATTGGCAAACAATAAAACTGTACAAACTTATGAATTTGTACACATCCCATCTTACCGTTGAGTGGGGGAATAGTTTTTTTGTTCATGAATTATAATACATTTACCTCCCCCCTCCCCCCCCCTCATAGTTGATGTTGTTATGGGTATCAATCAAAGAAGAGGTGAAACAAAATAGCTAATGCTTGTACGATTTGGTCTGTAATAAACTGGGCCATGGAACATACGCATCTAGTGTATGCAAACTATGTCAAATATGCATTCTTAGCCTATTTTGAACGCTTTGTGCGCAATGGAATGTACGCACTTAGTGTTGCAAACAATGTCAAATATGCCATATTAGCCTATTTTTAACGCCTTGTGAACCATGGAATGTACGCATCTAGTGTATGCAAACTATGTCAAATATGCCTTATTAGCCTATTTTGATTTGCTACATATTAGTATGGAGACTTTGCTGACTTTGCTACATATTAGTATGGAGACTTTGCTGACTTTGCTACATACTTGCTGACTTCGTTGTTTTGAGAAGACATTATTATTAACGAGCAACATGACTGGGTGCTGTTCATCTGATTGGTTTAGAAATCAATGCAGTAGATTATCTGAAATAACAATTTTTTGCTTCGTGGGTCCTGGTAGAATTTCAACTTATGACACCATATCCTCCCAATGTCTACAATTGTAGACCTTTAATTTCAACTAACTGTTATTGCCCCCTGCGATGGTGATCCTCATCTATTTTCTAATCCAAATACAAATACTATCTCCCAAGAAAATATAAAAGTCCATCTGGGCTAGCAGCTAATCACATACAAGAAATTTTGGGGGTAAATACTTGTGATGGGTGAGAATTTACTCAAATGGTGTAACTACGCTCAATGGCACTATTGAAATTCTCACATTTCAGCGTGCAGAACGCATTCCCAATATATTCAAATAGTGTAACTACAATCAATGGCACTATTGAAACTCACACATTTCAGCGTACAGAACACATTCCCAATATGTTTAAATAGTGTAACTACGCTCAATGGCACTATTGAAATGCTCACATTTCAGCGTGCAGAACGCTTTTTCTTTGAGGAAGTGGCGTTGTGAAACCTTTCAAGTGATGAAATGTTGCAATGGGAGAACTCTAAATTAGTGTTCTTATTGCATTTTTAGTGCGTTTTTATTTACATCATTGATGGTAAGCAGTGACTTGAACTATTGGAAATTTATGCCAAAAATATTCTTCCAGGTGGGGGTTAGCCTTTAGAGTTCTAGGTGGGGTTTGTCTTTGTAGGCGCATCTCGTGTATGCAAACTATGTCAAATATGCCTTATTAGCCTATTTTTAACGCTTTGTGCACCATGGAATGTACCCATCTAGTGTATGCAAACTATGTCAAATATACGTTATTAGCCTATTTTGAACGCTTTGTCCACTATGGAATGTACGCATCTAGTGTATGCAAACTATGTCAAATATGCCTTATTAGCCTATTTTGAACGCTTTGTGCGTCAAATAATGTTTTCATGAATGAAGTGAAGGCTGAAATAGATGCTTCAATCCTACCACTTTCATAAGAACATTGTTAACTACTCAGATTTGAAGTTTGCAAAAATGAGGTATTTCTTATGTCTCGCATGGAATTACCCATATGCAAATAATTTTTTCCTATGTATTCCAAGAAGCAATAGACCAAGCAATAATTGTAATTTGTGTTGATCTCTTCTTCCACAAATTGAAATCAGTTGAAGATGGCTGCTATGTCGTTGTCGTCTTCCCTTAAGTCATATGAGAAGGAAAAGGTGCCCTCTGGCTTCATATTACGGATGATTTGGCTTGCTCATCGAGTGGGACTGGCAGCTCCATAAAGGCCGGTTTCCACTTCCTCGATCACCCCTCGATTCGATCGACATCGACCGCTTTGGACATGCGCACTCTCACCATAAGAACGTCATATTACATTTTTAATAGGCGCAACAAAGAATGGACCTCTCCGGAACTATTACTCTTCATGTAATTTTTTATTTTTTTATTTTTTTGTATTTGTGTGCTTATATTTTTATCATCGTTTTCATTACTTTTAAATTTCTTCGGACTAGACACTCCTGTATACCAATCCTGCTGTCCCATGTACTACGCCAGGTGACAACAGCGGTTAGCTGTTTGCTGATCATCGTCTTCATTTGTTGTTATTCTACGTACCGGTGCCTCCGGCTTCTTTGCTACGGTTATTGTGGGTGCCTTTTTCGTGTTCAGTGACAAACTCAGTCTTTCACTTTCCACTATAACTTGCCCAGCAGGTTTTGAAGTTCCTTTTCAGTTTCGGAAATCAGCAAGGCCCCACCTGCATATCAAATATTGTTAAAGTTGAGTGCCCCAAACCCCATGTTTAGCCTAATGGCGCCTCCCCTGTATTCTTGTGTTTAGGGGAGCTGTTTGCCGTCATTTGACCAATTCTCAATAGAGATAAAAATTAAGCACCGATTTTCATGCTTGCAGATGTATACGTTGGAAATGCAAAACATTTGTTTACATTTTAGTGCCCCAAACCCCATGTTTAGCCTAATGGCGCCTCCCCTGTATTCTACCTTAGTATTTATATTTAACCTATCTTTGTTGGTTTGAAATTTGTCATTACATTCTTCGTATTGTCCGCCAAAAAGGTCCCTAATGCGGTATAACTGAGTTCTGAATAAGCCTAAAGTAAAGTATTATCAGCTAAATATTGTTTACTTGGTACCTCCTAAAATGCTGATATCTCCTCCATGTGAAGCATTCACCTCAATCAACTTTATATTACTATATATATGGTATCATCAACCTCACAGATTAAGCAGTCTGGTCGTGGAACAATGACCAGAAAAACACTGAAAGATTGCAGGAATATCACACCAAGGAGATCTAAGGCAACACAAGGAAGGGCTAAGTACCTGAAAGTGTGACACGACATTCAAACACACTATGTTTTTTAATACAATACATCAAAAGTTAATTGGTATTGGAAGCTGACAAAACGCACCGAAAATACATTGTTCTCCAGTTGCACACCCATTCGGACATGCCTTTTCACTTGCACTGATGACATCCCTTTTTCTCACACACGCACCAAATATACATTGTTCACCAGTTGCACATCCGTTAGCACACAATTGGTCACTTGCACTTGGAACATCTCTCTTAACACAGGCACCGAAAATACATTGTTCTCCAGTTGCACACCCATTCGGACACATTGTAGCGCAACTTTGGGCACTTATCTTTATAATAAGAATTCGTTTTCCGCCTGGCTTGTCCATTGTAGCGCAACGTTTTTTGAATTGAAACCCTTTCAAGTAATCCCTTTGACGTTCGATAAACAAATTCGCCTCTACTTCCCTCCGTAATTATTTTTAAACTATACCAATAACTATCGAATCAGTTCTTTACTGTATTGTTTCTATAAGATTTTAATGGATTTATTCCGGATTTAATAGATTTATTCCGGATTTAATGGATTTATTCCGGATTTAATGGATTTATTCCAGATTTATTCAGATAGTGTACGGGATTTATTTTAGTGATTCACCCCTCGCATAAAACGGTGGCAAAGTGTTTTTTTCTGTAAGAAACATACATGAAAGATACAATTTGTATTTTCGTAACAACTGTCGTAGCGAACGCAGCGTAGTTACACTATTTGAACATATTTGGAATGCTTTCTGCACGCTGGAATGTGAGCATTTCAATAGTGCCATTGACCGTAGTTACACTATTGAACATATTGGAAATGCATTTTGCACGCTGGAATGTGAGCATTTTAATAGTGACATTGAGCGTAGTTACACTATTTGAACATATTTGGAATGCGTTCTGCACGCTGGAATGTGAGCATTTCAGATGTGAAATCAAAGTGCAGATGTGTTGCACACCCTGCAACGGAGAAAGCCGCCTCCCTCTGTAAGATAGAGGAAGAAGAAGAAGAAGAAGAAGAAGAAGAAGAAGAAGAAGAAGAAGAAGAAGAAGAAGAAGAAGAAGGAGATGGTCGACCAGAGTCAGAGGCAACACGAATGCTCCTCTTTCCTTAACTTCTACCATTCAAATGGTACGAGTGATGAAGATATTAGACTATTTTATGATTTCACATGGTAAAGAATGTGATTAAAGGCTCTTTTCCTATGTCAAAAGTTTCAGTTTTCGAGGGTAATAGCTATGTCCGTGGAAAAAATGAAGATATTAGACAATTTTATGTTTGCACATGGTAAAGAATGTGATTAAAGTCTCTTTTCCTATTTCAAAAGTTTTAGTTTTCGAGGGTAATAGCTACGTCTAACTAAAGAAATAAATTTCGGTGTTTTAATCCTCCTTGTTTCATCATCAATAATTTTGTAACGTTAAAGATATTTAATTATAAAATCCCACCCATTTTTCGCCAATAGATTAAAGTGTACCTCCAGTGGTCAGAATTTTTTTGATATTTTGTTCATCATACTTGACTGATATGCCTCCGCCCATTCTTTTTGTCTTATGCTGTCCGTACTTTCTTGTGTGTGTTCCTTTCATTCATAAGTTTTGTCAGTATAAGTTGATTGCCAATTGATTAGATTTCTATGTTGATTTTGCCCCATCCTTGCCAGCGGTCGGATGTTGATAAGGTTCTTGAACATCCCTTAATTTTTAGGCTCCAGGTTCTTCTTCAACAATCAAGTCAAGGATGTACTGACCTGATGGGGAGTAGAGGAATGGTCTACCTTCTTCCTGCAAGATGTAGTCATACAATCTAAACATTATTCTCTTTATTGGTGTTCATACACTGCGTTAGCTCCAAGTTTATCAATTTACAATGAATAATATACGAATAACAAAAATGCCGCAACAGCCGCCATTCGCGCCGCGGAAAAGGTTGATAGTCAGAGGTGGAGAGGGCTCACAGAGATCAATACCACTGCTTTCTCTCCACACTCACTTCTTTCTTTTGTGCACCATGGAATGTACGCATCTATTGTATCCAAACTATCTTAAATATGTGTCATTGTCCTATTTTGAACGCTGTATGCACCATGGAATGTACGCATCTAGTGTATCCAAACTATGTCAAATATGCGTCTTTAACTTATTTTGAACGCTTTGTGCACCATGGAATGTACGCATCTAGTGTATCCAAACTATGTCAAATATGCGTCATTAGCGCAATAATTTTAGGGGTATAACTTTGACACCTATTGTTACTAAAGTCTTTTTCAAGATAATTTTAAATAGAATGGAGATCTTAAGACTGGAACAGGCTGGCTTTAGAACAGGTAGAGGATGCAGTGATCAGATTTTTATATAAGACATATAGTGCAACAGGCCAGTGAGATGAAGATGCCACTTAGTTTGTGTTTTGTTGATTTTGAAAAAGCATTGCATATACCATCTTGAGTCCTGATTTGTGCATCAGCGCATGCGTAACCATGTAAGACAGCGAGGTGGTTCTTACATGATAAATTAAGGACTGCTGGGGCATCCAAGGACAACGCCCCTCATATTAGGCTACAGGGCCGAGAAGCAAGTCATGGGGCAGGCTCACCTCTTACTGGTACCCTCGAAGCACAAGCCTTTGGCTATTTACCCCCTCCCCGTGTTTGCGTAGTTACTGTGATAGTGCATAGTGTCAGGAGTTCTAGGGTGGGCCCCAGCCTCTAGAAAATAGCAAATTCTTTTTCAATTATAACTTTCATAAATACTAAATCTTTGACTTGAGCCCATTACCATACCGTTTTTAAAGTAGGAATAAATTTTCTTCGCCCTTCTTACTTTCTGCTTATTATTTTGCGTACAAAGTGTTTCATTCTAGTTCGATTTTTTAGTTTTGAAAAGAACACTAGAGAAATAGAAAATATGTCACCACCGGGGATCGAACCCATGACCCTCGCTTTCGCGGCGTTCGCTCTATCAACTGAGCTAGGTGATCTCCGATGTTAACATACTTTTATTTATCTAGTCGCCACATTAGCTCCCAATCATCCACCGGTGGACATCGACATCCAGCTCAACGCAATTGGAGACCGTCTGTATATACATTTGTTTTTCAATTGGTATATGATCAAATAAATTTTTGTGTTTTTCCCCTTTTTTTCTTTTTAGGTTTTTTTTGGTTTTTACCATTTTTTTTAGTTTTTTTTAGTTTTTTCTCTTTTCTTTTAATTTTTTTTTTGTGCTGGAGCTTCAGTTTTGGAAGCTATTTTTTAAGCAGCTTTTTTTAGCAGCTTCCTTGACTGTTGCTTAACTAAAGAGGGCTATACTAAATCATGAAAAGCAAAAAATTCCATTCTTCGATTGCAGTGCAACAAGCTATAATTGAAACATAAATATTCCGTACAGCCGTCCAAAACTGAAAAGGAAATCGAATTAAAATCCGGGATAAAGCAGATATTACTAAGATGATAAATCAGATTCTATCTAATGAGGGCAGACTTAGGTAACTAATATAAATGTTATTTACAGGGCTCCACTCACTTATGCTTCGTACACAACTCAATAAACTCATTTCTTCTGCTTATCCTCAAGTTAACCTATGTTTTGTTTTCCGCTCTTCGTTTCGTCTATCTAACTTTTTTCAGTTTAAGAACCGAACACCCAAATTACTGTGCTCAGGCCTAGTATTTGATTTTAAGTGTCGCTTCTGCGAAGAAGCGTATTTAGGTCAGACAATTTGTATGTCTACGTCTACGTCCGCATATTTGTCATCCCCGTATAAGTAAATGCTAATTATTGTAATCGTTACCGATGCAAATCAACTGATGAGAATCGGCGAAAAGCTTTTTGATGAAAATGATTTGCCTGCTAAATATTATATTTTAGCCCCTTACTTTTAATTTGGTGAGGCCGCCCCCGTGACGTTACAGACAAAACTCCTCTTGTTGCAACTGCTAATAAACAAGTAGTATTACATCATAGTTGCCAGTTCGTTAGCAGCCATTTCATCTTTGATTTGGAAGAGAAAATAGAGGCTAATAAGTGCTGCTTTGATAATCGCCAGATAGAAAGATTGATACAATCATAACTAAAGTGTGATATCATTATTATCTCCGGTACTTCTTCTTCAAGCAATTTTGGCCCATGCTTGTCCTAATTTTTCAATCTGAAACCTTTCAAGTGAGGAAATGTTTCAATGGAAGAACTCCAAATTAGTGTTTCTATTTACATTATTGGTGGGAAGTGGCAATTTCAACCTTTGGAAAGTTATATCAAAAAATTGCTTCCAGGTGGGGGTTGGCCTTTAAGCACGGTTTACACTAGGTTGCAACAGGTTGCTGGTTGCTGCAACCTGCAACTTGTCGCAGCGTATCTGTCATGTTTATTTGAGTTTAAAATATGATCATGAGGGTGCGAAGTGCCTTAATATAACATTGACGGTGACATTTTTTCGTTAAAGTCTAAACGTGAAGTAAGCTGGTAGCCTAGCACTTCATGCCTTATCATTGAAAGTTGCCAGAGTTACTGATATGGATCCACTGAGTCTATTGCATGTGTTTATTTGAGTTTAAAATATGATCGTGAGGGTGCGAGGTGTGTTTTGCATGCGGTTAGTGTAGGTGCTACGCATTCAAGTTGCTGAAAGAGGGAGACAATTCAGGTGACGTTGACGTCTTTTGTAAAAGATATGATAGATCAATTGAAGTTAAAAGTACATTTTTTGAGGGAATCATATTATAGGTCATAACTCTCAACTTGAAGAAGTATTTCCAGCATCTTTTGGGAAATACTTTGCTGAGCATGTCGTTGCTTATTTTAACCATACAATGGAAGTTGATGAAACTCTTGAACATTCCAACTAAACATTACATGGGAAACTACAATTGGACTTATTTTTACAATTTAATATATTTTAGACATTTTTCTATAGTAGACATTGTTCTATAGACATTGTTCAATAGTTAATACTTATCATAGTTGTATGTCTTGTCTGGTCATGTAGCCACACATTCTACATCATGATTAATTCGATAAAAACTTCTTCAGGGAATTGGGGAGGGACAAGGTTACCTCTATACAGTGCATCAGCGCATATCTTTATTAAACAGCTTACACCAAGCTCTAAAATTTACTTTTGAGAAGGAACACAAAAATTACCGTTCTTGGCGCCGACATGATTGCCTCGCTTTGACTTTTGCCTGTGCCATGTGAAACAAAAGGAGAGCCTTGAGAACACGCTTCGTAACTATAGTTTTCCTAACTGGAGAAGAGATGATACTGGATATTTAAAAATTATTCAAATGGGTTACGAAGCTCCACTTTTTACAGCACAACCCTTATCCTATTCATCCTATCCCATCCTATTCATCCTATCCCATCCTATCCTATGTTTATTTTTTGTTACAACACCCCTTCCTGCTTGGCGGATATATTTTTGAATAAATACTAAAGCTGTCATGTAAACAAAAGAAGAGTCTCAAAGGCACTGAATAAGTAGGCCTACGGATGCAACTTGGTTGACACCGATTAAACTTTAATCCGGTTTTATTCACTTTCCGCGTTATATTTGACTAGCAAAATTAGTACTCTGCGTTAGGAGGGGATATGAGGCGACTGGCCTATTTTATATTTTCTTGTCCTGTTCTTTCTATCTTTTCGAGGATATTCCCTAGCCGGGTATACAACAACCGATTAATCGATTAATCGTTAAAATTTCTGGCGATTAATCGATTACGGAAAGAATCGATATTGGACAGCACTAGTACCAGTCCAACAATTGGTTTACAATTTACGTCTTTTTCAATAATATGTGTGGCAGAAAAGGTGTCACTCTCGTGACTGTTATTTTCTACGACGTGCTTTGGTCTTCTCATTTCCTATAAATTCTCTTTCAACAGCTAAAATACATGCTAACTCCTCGCTTTCATTTTTCGTAAACTACTTGTATCATCGAGAAGAAATAAAAGTGTGTTAACATCGGAGGTCACCTAGCTCAGTTGGTAGAGCGCACGCCGTGAAAGCGTGGGTTACGGGTTCGATCCCCGGTGGTGACATACTTTTCTATTTCTCTAGAGTTCTATTCTAAACTACTTGTAAAAGATTACTTTTAACTGTGATTTGTGAAGCGCTTAGAAATATTATAATAAGCGCTATAGAAGCTATTTTCATTATTATTATTCTATACGACAGACTACCATTTCTTTGCAAACAGAAAGAGCAGGCAAATTGCCGTGTAAGTTCGTGCTTCTTCATGTTTGTTAAATCCTAGTTTATGGTAACCGTAAAATCTGCTTGGTGCAGGTAAAACTATGTAGTATAACATACTTTGCATACACTAGATAAAAACATTCCATGGTGCACAAAGCGTTCAAAATAGGCTCATGACGCATATTTAACATAGTTTGCTTACACTAGCTGCAAACATTCCATGGTGCACAAAGCGTTCAAACTAGGTTAATGACGCATCTTTAACATACTTTGCATACACTAGATGCGTACATTCCATGGTGCACAAAGCGTTCAAAATAGGCTTAGATACACTTTTGAATACATTGAGAATCCGTTGTGCACGATGGTATGTTAGTATTTCAATGGTGCCATTCTGCATAATACACTATTTGTAAATAATGAGAATGTGTTCTGCACGATGGAATGTGAGTATTTCAATATTGCCATTCTGCATACATACACTATTTGAATATAATGAGAATGCATTGTGCACGATGGAATGTGAGTATTTCAATAGTAACTGCCTTGATAAAAGTCCTACAACCTAACAATATGAGATTCCTTAATGGCAGGCCCGTGAAGAAAGTTGGGCATAAAGGGTGATGACGTAGAAACCACGCGGAAATTTCAAAACTTTTCTTCAGGTAGCAAAGATTTTCCGACCTAAAAGCATGGCTAGTAGCTAGGGGGTACAGTCAGGATCTGGTGACTGACCAAATAGAACGAGCTAAATGAACTTCAATGCAACGTCAAAAGGAAATACATAAATCATCTATAAAAAGCTATAGGTGTACGTGAATAAATGAATACATTGGAGGCCGAATATAACAGTAAATACATGACTTGAAAAGGAAAAACAAATAAATTATCCAACTTTTAAAGACATATCGTCAAATGGATAAGGTTATATCATCCTTCCATTGAAAGAGAAGGTTTTTGCACTGGTATAGACCAGAAAAAGTAAATCTTTTTCAAACAAAACTAAAATTTTTAGGAGTAGTTGTAACGCAAGGACAAATTTCCCCTGACCCTGAAAAAATAAAATCCGTTAAAAATATAAAGCCCCCCCAAACAATGAAACAATTCCGGGAAGACAAAGGCAGAATCAGTTGACGGAGATTTGTGGTATATTGAGCGAAACCATATATGGCCTAACATAAGGAAACCGCTCAACAGTAGTGCAGATGAAACTCGTGATTCTCTTATCTGCGTGTCATATTGTGCCGTAAGAAGGCAGGGACAGAATTCCATAGGCATTAAAGACACTGCAAAGTGTAAGCCTATCATAGAGTAATACTACATTAATGTACATGCATGTTAGCTTTTCAATGGCAACGATAGATACTATCCTTATATTAATTTCATATTAGAGTAGCAACACATTCCAGCGTGCAGAACGCATCCCCAATATGTTCAAATAGTGTAACTACGCTCAATGGCACTATTGAAATGCTCTATTTCCAGCTTGCAGAACGCATTCTCAATACGTTCAAATAGTGTAACTACGCTCAATGGTACTATTGAAATGCTCACATTCCAGCGTGAAGAACGCATTCCCAATATGTTCAAATAGTGTAACTACGCTCAATGGCATCGAACAAACGTCCATGTTCCAGTGGTGTGGAAATTGGATTGCAATTTTCCATGCTGAATTTCTTAAGAATACTCTTGACATAGTTTGATTGGCTAGTAGAAAGAATTCCATTGTCTCTATCTCGATGAATTTGCATTCCTAGAATATACTCCAATGCTCCTAAATCAACCATTTCGAATCGTTGACTTATTCTCTTCTTTTCAGATTTAAGTAGCCTTACAATATGGAAATGTCATTACATAGAAGAGAGACGTTTGAAGTAGAAAACTGAGAGACAAGGATGTCAGCAAGTGGTACATAAAGAATGGTAGTATCCTCAACTTCATTTGGAAGAGGTAAGCAAATGAAAGAGAATGTTGTTCTGCACTCAAGTGTGTGAAGAAAGTGATTGCGGAAAAGCGAAGAAGATAATACGTGCAAGCCTATGACACTACTACTACTACTACTACTACTACTACTACTACAACTACTACTTCTTCCACTACTACTACTACTACTACTACTACTACTACTACTACTGCCACTACTACTACTATTACTACTACTACTACCACTACTACTACTATTACTACTACTACTACTACTACTACTACTACTACTACAACTACTACTTCTTCCACTACTACTACTACTACTACTACTACCCGGGGGCATAGTGAGAGGCTTCGAGTGAACTTCCAACTTGCGTAAGGCGAAGTGTTACTCGACCATCTCACATTTATAAGCCAAATCCTCATTACAAACACAAAATAAAACCCTGAAGTTTCTTTGAGCAACATTTAAGTGCAATTGATTGGAGATAATGAAGTAATATTCGTGTATCTTATTATATTGTGAATAAAAACTTAGAAAGACTATCCTACCTTTAAAAATAGGGGGATAGAAGTATTTAAATAAATTGTTTGTGGTACAAAATCCAAAGATTGGTCTGAAAAGACGACTCATCGTTATTAGGTTGAAAAGCATTTTTCGTATGAACTTTGCCCGCAAAAATACATTGTTTATGATATTTCTTTGTTTAAGTAGTGTCGTCCGTTACGTCCGCAGTTTCCCGCCTATTCAATATTTGTTTGTAAAAAGCCACCTTCCTATGGACACATTAAAGTAAGTTGCCTAGGAGTTGAATCCAGGTTTGTCAGGGATGGACACTTTTGACCCCGAGCACAGGGGCATGTTTTGTAAACAACATTATCGTAAACACCCCCAATGGAAAACAATAGCATCCTCTGCAACAAGATTAAAGCAAGAAAACCTTTGCTATGCAGACAGAAAGAATTCGTTTTCTCACTTAAGATAGTTTGGATACAATAGATGCGTACATTCCATGGTGCACAAAGCGTTCAAAATAGGCTAATGACCCATATTTAACATAGTTTGTATACACTAGATGCGTACATTCCATGGTGCAAAAAGCGTTCAAAAAAGGTTAATTAAGCATATTTGACATAGTTTGGATACACTAGATGCGTACATTCCATGGTGCACAAAGCGTTCAAAATAGGCTTTCGCTGAGAAAGTAAAACGAAATCATTACAGTGTAGACCCCCGTTCTTAAAACGATTGTCCTTGTCTCTTACGTAACGCAGGCGGTTTTAATTAGGCCTGCGTAGATGGCATGGAACAAAGGCTACTTCTGGCTCCTCCAGCCAATCATAAGGCTAAATCAGCTCGAATCCGTGACGTTGGTCAGGCCGAATGTGGGAGAGCATGACCCTTCTCTACTATTACTTTGGATCTCATTCTGGCCCGGTCTGATATATAATCAATTAACAAAGTTATCTTTTAATACCATTTAACAAGCTGCTTTGGATATATTATGTAAATGATATTGTAGACGCCAGGGAATTAGTTTCAATTGTTTGCCCTGTGGTCTAGTGGTCTAGGTACTAGTTTTAAGTTGTTGCCATGGTTATCGTTCATGGCCAGTTGGTATATGCAACAGTTAAGATGTCTTACAAACATAGAAATTTCGTATGACGCAGTATGCCTGAACCGTTCATTGCCTGTTGAAGTCATTTTAAAATAAAAGTAATTTACTCGTTTTTTCACCATCGGTCTTCGTACCCCCTCGCTGCTAATTTTCTGCATAACAACGCGCTATGAAATGTGCCTCCCCAAGGCAGGCTCCATTTCGTTCCACGTGGTTGCCGGGGTTGCAGTCACACTGTTGTTATTTTGCAGTGCAACAGATATGACTAATGGGAGCAATTGTGAAGTAGCTGTAATCGGGCCCGTAGCCAGCACTTCAGGTTTTGGGGGGCAAGGTTACATTTTGGGGGGCCATCCAGTTTTATACCCTGCTGAAACCACTTTTGAACCATGGGATGACTAGAAAATTGACTACGCTATTTTCGTATGACAAGATACACATCTTGAATAGAAGTGATATTTATAAACATTTTAAGTGTACACTACCCTTCCTAATATAAGATCAAAGGATAGTATTTATATTTAAACATATTAGGTACATATATGGTACAAATGTACATAAATATGAACCTCTCCACGAAATCCACCGATCCCAATACCTGATGATCGCCTCAGCATGAATCTCGGAGTAGTATCGAAAGTCCAGACTTGATTCTTATCAGTGCTTTGTTTTTAAGTTCAAACTTCTTAGAAAGTGAATTCTGAGTAAACGGCGTTCTTGTTGGCAGTGTATAGTTCACATACCTCCATTCGACTCAGACCCGTAAATCGATACACACCCTAGTATGTTACAAGATATGTTACTGAAATCTGCCATTTATAGAACAAATCAATCTCCAACGGATCGAAAGAGACTCCTATTCAATTGCAAATGGTAAAGAATGTGATTAAAGGCTCTTTTCCTATTTCAAAAGTTTTAGTTTTCGAGGGTTATAGCTACGTTTGTTGAAAAAATGAAGATATTAGACTATTCAATGATTGCAAATGGTAAAGAATGTGATTCAAGGCTCTTTTCCTATTTCAAAAGTTTTAGTATTCGAGGTTAATAGCTACGTATGTTGAAAAAATGAAGATATTAGATTTCTACAACAACGCCTGCCTTCAGTGAACCAACGGGACCAACCACTGTTATGAGAACCGGAACGACGGCCCTCGACTTTTTCAAACTGGTCTTCTCAGGAAACATAATCAGCCTGATTTTGATTGAAACGAGAAGTCACGCACAACAATGCTTACAATCAAACAGTCGTGACAATGCTGAATGGTAGGATCTATCAAGTGAGGAGTTTTACTGCAATATTTTGCATCTTTTGACGATTAAGATTTGACGTTAGAGCCTCCCACCCTCATTTTCTTCTTGCTGCCGTGTTTCGTGTGTTCTCTTTGCCAGAGAATAAACTACTCCGCAAAAAAGGGAAGGACCTTAATCCCCCCTGTCTCAAAATTTATCAAATTGCTGCCTGGTTATGGCACGGGAAAGTAAACACCGTTAACATAAACAACCCATTTTAAATCCTTATAGTGAGACTTTTGCAACAACTACTAGTTAATTCAAATTGCTGGAGTAAAGAAATTGTTTCAATTTTTGTAAAATATATATTGACCTTTAGCATGGAATTTCAAGTTTTAGTAGCCATGGACAAATATCGAGAAAATGTTATCTTGAGTTATAAGTGTGTCATTTAGCAAAAAAATCAGAAATCCTTATTTCAGTATGTTGCCATTACCATGGAATGTACACATCTAGTGTGTGCAAACTATGTCAAATACGACTTATTAGCCTATTTTGAGCGCTTTGTGCACCATGGAATGTACGCATCTCGTGTAAGCAAACCATGTCAAATGTGCCTTACTAGCCTATTGTGAACGATTTGTGCACCATGGAATGTACGCATCTCGTTAATTCAAGCTATGTCAAATATGCCTTATCAGCTTATTTTAAAAGGGGAGTTGTAACTGAAGTGATGTGCTTCCATATCTTTCAAAAGAGTCATAATTATAGTAAGTGAAAATTTTTGAAAAATGCAATTACTCTACCTTTACCCTGGCCTCCATCACTCAGTGATGACACAAAAAGAATACAAGAAATATCTTTTACAGTCACCATAATATTACTCTTACTAAATCACTACCACTTAAACATCTACATGGTATATACTACTACTACTACTACTACTACTACTACCATTACTACTACTACTACTACTACTACTACTACTACTACTACTATTATTATTATTATTATTATTGC
Organism: Alatinidae sp. Z8VKAUB7J3; assembly: GCA_010016025.2. Lineage (NCBI taxonomy): Eukaryota > Metazoa > Cnidaria > Cubozoa > Carybdeida > Alatinidae > Alatinidae sp. Z8VKAUB7J3. The sequence continues at coordinate 258,146,077 of JAAAKM020721499.1, forward strand.
TATTACTTCTTTTACTTATATTTAGTTACCTAATTGTACATGTGTCATCTCATTACCAAGCTGTAGCTTGTGTGTTCCAAGAAACACACCGCAAAGAAGACATACGGAATCGACAGTTTATAACTTTCCATGCAACATTTGACCCTGAAACAGTTGCTAATTAGTCAATTAGTACGATTTTTGTCCTCATATGTGTTATCCTTATTCACGAAATTGAGATCGGATGTCTGACCCCCACGTTTATTTGGAGCCCTCGGTTTATTAACTTTAGACCGTAATGATAACACCCCCGTTTGTTCGGCACTCCAGAGCAGTGTATTCTTCCGAGATCTATAAGCTGTTTTTAGTGACACTTTCATGCTTGGAATGCGTACATTCCATTGTGCTCAATGTGTTTAGAATAGCACCAAAGGCCGTTTTTAGTGACACTTGCATGCTTGGAATGCGTATATTCCATGGTGCCCAGTACCTATAGAATAGCACCAAAAGCTGTTTCTAGTGACACTTGCATGCTTGGAATGCGTACATTACAATTTGCACAATGTGTTTTAAAGTTTGTTTGTGAGTTATTGCTTGAGGCTGGGAGGATAGTTTGAGCCACATTTATCTAACTTTTACGCCATTTTGTACTCTTAAAATAGTGGAGCTGAAATCTTCTGGGCGTTAATTTTCGGAAGCCTGAGACCAAAATCTGAAATCTGAAATCTGAAATCTGAAATCTGAAATCTGAAATCTGAAATCTGAAATCTGAAATCTGAAATCTGATGTTCAAATAGTGTAACTACGCTCAATCGCACTATTGAAATGCTCACATTCCAGCGTGCAGAACGCATTCCAAATAATTTCAAATAGTGTAACTACGCTTAATGGCACTATTGAAATGGTCACATTCCAGCGTGCACAACGCATTCCAAATATGTTCAAATAGTGCAACTACGCTCAATGGCACTATTGAAATGCTCACATTCCAGCGTGCAGAATTATTAGAAAATGTGGTACTTTGAGCTAAATAATTACAGACGTCGCAGTTTCGTCTGTTCTTACATGGACCACAGCCTTTATGGACACCCTCCTCCTTCTGGGATAACCTAGCACGTACTAGCTTGTCTTTGAGAGGCTTTGCTCTACGAAAGGAGACCATCGGTTTCGAGGCAAATACTTTCCTGTGCTCCTCATCGCATCCCAAAATATTAATTTTTTAGAGTTTTGGTTACTATTGAGCCGGGTCGCTCCTTACTACAGTTCGTTACCACGAACTGTTTGATTATTTTCTATTCATTTACCTTCCGTAATACTATTGATCTTATTATTTTACTATTGACCTTCCTTTATTACCATTCATTCGTTCCTCTACTGTAACTGTAGTTTGTGACAGGGCGGACCCAACTGGATTGAGGCTCAGGCCCATTCGAACGGTGATCGGATCTCAATGAAATTTGATGTTTAGAAGGATATCGTGTCTTAGAGCTCTTATTTTAAATCCCGAAAGGATCTGGTGACGGGGGCGGGGAGTTGGGAGGGGGAAACCTAAAACTTGGAAAACACTTAAGAGTGGAGGGATCGGGATGAAACTTGGTGGGAAAAATAAGCACAAGTCCTAGATACATGATTGACATAACCGGAAGTCAACATCGAGAGAGACGTCACTTAATGCACGTGTATCTTAAAGTGTCGAAAACCCATAAACTTTCTGCATTTTAGAGGGCAAATAATAATAGACAGAGCACTTTAACGCAACCGTTTAAACTTAGAACGTCCAGGATCGCTGTGATTACCTCATGCAAATGATAACAATCAAAGTCAAATCGAATTCTCCTCTGCATCAGGCCTACCTTTCATCAGTCAGTAAGGTTACACTTCATCGTGATTTTCTAGAGTAGATATGAACATCCTACTCTTTGATTGGGGTTCCTTAAGCATTTATCATTTTCCCATTTCTACAACGTGCCATGCGTATTACAGTCGTCTGAAACTAGAAGTGCCTAAATGCTTCTGATGCCGTACATTTCCATTAAGGTGGTATTTAAAATATTGCCTTGCCAACGGATGTTATGTTCTTTGAATTGAAAATTGATATCATGATGTTATGGTACAGCACTTTATTCTAGCATATTTGTTAGTGTAATAACAAGACTTGAATTGTAATGGATTAAATGTCTTTATTTGGTATATATACCACTAAGTAATATTTGGGCTGGCCATACTCCACCAACAGAAAAATTGAAAAGTAATGTTGACTGTTAAGACTACAAAAGCCAGCAGAAAATAAAGTATCAGTATCAGTATCAGTATCAGTATTAGTATCAGTATCAGTATCAGTATCAGTATCAGTATTAGTATCAGTATCAGTATTAGTATCAGTATTAGTATCAGTATTAGTATCTGTATCTGTATCAGTATTAGTATTAGTATCAGTATCAGTATCAGTATCAGTATTAGTATCAGTATCAGTATCAGTATCAGTATCAGTATTAGTATCAGTATCATATCAGATGTTCATGGCAGTCTGTAACATTTGCAAATATCTACATTTGCCCAACCTTTTCAGTCCAGACTTATCTGAAATAAAGGTGTGCACCGCACTTTCCCAAATATTCAGATAGCTTTACGGATATGCCCTAGTTTGATGGTATCAAACTGCATCGGTGAGCTTTCCTTCTCATAATTCAAATCAAATGTTCGTGAGTTAGACTTTATTGACGCGTCACGGGGCAGCAAAGTTGGATTTTTTCAACTTTGACGCATCGAGGAAATCGGCATGGGCAGCAGCATTGGGTGTCAGGGGAATCCGATGACGCACACCTTATATGGGGTGCGTCACAAAAAACGCGTCTAGCGTGAATTCAGCTTACGGCGTAATCATTGCTGTATGTCTTTGTAATGGACCAACGCTTGCCTTAAGCCGAATTCCACTCACTAGATGCGTACATTCCATGGTGCACAAAGCGTTCAAAATAGGGTAATATGGCATATTTGACATAGTTTGCATACCCCAGATGCGTACATTCCATGGTGCACAAAGCGTTAAAAATAGGCTAATAAGGCACTTTTGACATAGTTTGCCTACACTAGATGCGTACATTCCATGGTGCACAAAGCGTTCAAAATAGGCTTATAACGCATATTTGATATGTCAAATATGCGTTTTAAGCCTATTTTGAACTCTTTGTGCACCATACAATGTACGCAAATAGTGTATGCAAACTATGTCAAATGTGCCTTAATAGCCTATTTGGAACGCTTTGTGCACCATGAAATGTACCCATCTAGTGTATGCTAACTATGTCAAATATGCCTTATTAGCCTATTTTGAACGCTTTCTGCACCATGGAATGTACGCATCTTTTAGTTTTCGAGGGTAATAGCTACGTATGTTGAAAAAATGAAGATATTAGACTATTTTATGATTGCCAATGGTAAATAATGTGATTAAAGGCTCTTTTCCTATTTCAAAAGTTTTAGTTTTTGAGAGTAATAGCTATGTATGTTGAAAAAATAAAGATATTAGACTATTTTATGATTGCAAATTGTAAAGAATGTGATTAAAGGCTCTTTTCCTCTAGATGCGTACATTCCATGGGGCACAAAGCGTTCAAAATAGGCTCATAATGCATATTTGACATAGTTTGCATACACTAGATACGTGCATTCTATGGTGCACAAAGCGTCCAAAATAGGCTAATAAGGCATATTTAATATAGTCTGCATACACTAGATGCGTACATTCCATGGTGCACAAAGCGTTTAAAATTGGCTCATAACGCATATTTGACACCATAGTGCACAAAGCGATCAAAAGAGGCTAATAAGGCATATTTGACATTATTTGCATACACTAGATGCATTCATTCCTAAGTACTTAACGCATTCAGAATACGCTGATAAGGCATAATTAACAAAGTTTGCATACAGTAGATGCGTACATTCCATGGTGCACAAAGCGTTCAAAATAGGCTAATAAGCCATATTTGACATAGTTTGCATACACTCAGTGAAGAAAGTGGTATGTATTCTTATGGCAATTTTGTAGCAATGTTGATATTTAAGAGAAACTGATTGTATCAGTTGCACATTTTATGTAACTTATATTATCGTTTTATGGTCATGACATTGTCACTGACATTTTAGGTCACATCCTTTTGTGTTGTTTACCCTTATGTGTTTCCGTGATCCATAAGTCAGATTCACTAAGTCTGGTTCTTTGGGCAAGCCGTCTCACATTTTTCTCGCTATCTTTCATACAAACGAGATGGGGCTCACTCACTCACTCACTCACTCACTATCCGTGTTTTACGTCACATTTTCCTCTCTGAGTCGGACGGGGGATGAGCTTACTCCTCTTCAGGCTAGTCGATCCGTAGGGTCGACGTGCAGCAATGAGTGGTCCTTTCTGTTCTGGCGGATGGTTTCATCCCATGTTGCTGTAATGGCAGCCAGGCTACGCAACACCATCATCAAAGAGCACCAGATGAAAGTAAGCAAAGTCTTTATGTGGTTAGATTCAAGAACAGTGTTGCAGTATCTTAACAACACTACCAGCAGATTTAGTACATATGCTACGCATCGAGTTGTAGAAATCCTAGACTATACAAGTGTTGATGAGTGGCGTCATATCCCAGGCAAGGAAAATGTTGGACATGGCGATTGTTGTCATAGTGGACGACAACTCTCGGACAATTTGCATCAGGAGTCAATTCTTTCTGGGACTCCTCGTTTTGAGCCGTCAAACTATTCATGATGTCCCAAATTTACCGTACAGGGACTACTATCACAGTCTACACTGGAAAGTCTTGGTAATATCTTCTGGCTCATCGTCTATGACAATATTGGCAAATGCTATAAACTGACATAATGCGGCTTGATTACATACGCGGCTTAATATGACATAATAAGGTACCATGATACCTTCCTCTTGGGTACCTTCCTTTTGGGTACCTTCCTTTTGGGTACCTTCCTCTTGGGCACTTTCGTCTTAGGTACCTTCCTTTTGGGTACCTTCCTCTTGGGCACTTTCGTCTTAGGTACCTTCGTTTTGGGTACCTTCCTCTTGGCTACCTAACAACTAAACTTAAAACGAACAGAAATTACTCCGTATATGAAAGGGGCTTTTCCTCCTCAACGCCCCGCTCTTTACGCTACAATTTGACTCTTTCTCTTAACTCTACTTTTTAAAACGGTAAGAAACTTTAGCGTAAAGAGTGGGGCGTTGAGGAGGAAAAGCCTTTTTCATATACGGAGTAATTTCTGTTCGTTTTAAGTTTTAATGTTGCTCCTTACTTATTGTATTTGGCAGTCTGTTACCCAATTATGCTAGCAACGAAAGACCAAACTGATGCCGAAATTAAGGCACGTGCATTTAAAAAGTTATAAAATAATATTATTCATATGATTGTAGTAAAAAAGACAAACAAACAATAAGACAATACAGATTTTTGTCACTTATTATGAATTATTACATTTTGACCCTTTTACTCCCTAAAATGTTTTTATATACCCAGGGAACTTTTCCTTTTTTAGCGCCCATAAGTATCTAACACAGCTAACAATTACCCTACTCTGGAAATCACGATTTATTCTCCGGACAATGCACGTTCTTCATCTTGTAGATACGTAGCTACCAGGGAACTTTTCCTTTTTTAGCGCCCATAAGTATCTAACACAGCTGACAACTACCCTACTCTGGAAAATACGATTCATTCTCCGGACAATGATGTTGTAGTTGTGGTCGTAGTGGTTGTAGTGCCGGTTGTAGTTGTTGTCGTAGTAGTTGTAGTTTCTGATGTTGTTGTTGTGGTCGTAGTGGTTGTAGTGCCGGTTGTAGTTGTTGTCGTAGTAGTTGTAGTTTCTGATGTTGTAGTTGTGGTCGTAGTGGTTGTAGTGCCGGTTGTAGTTGTTGTCGTAGTAGTTGTAGTTTCTGATGTTGTGATTCTGTATTAGTAGTAATCTTTACATGATATATTTCTATGAACCATTGATAAGTATTAAGATAGTAATAGTTTATCTTTGAAAACGTCAGTTTAATACAGAGTAAAATGTTGTTTTAAGTGATTTATATAGCTTGGAAAGTGTAGAAACTGATCTAAAATAAAAGGGATTCTGTGTTAGTAGTAATCTTTACATGATATATTTCTATGAACCAAGTCAAAGAAAGAGCTTTGTTTTACACTTATTTTCTATTACAAGAAACCAGTATATAAGAAACCAGGGCTCAATCTCCACAAAGTTTAAGACACTCGAGGGCTGGATGGGGTTACTCTAAGAAACCTAAAAAATCTCTGAAAGTGGTTTAGACAGTTTGATAACGGGTTATTTCATGAATAGGCTAACCTGGAACAGAGGGTACCCTAAATGAAGAGGTTTTGGTGCTATTTTAAATGCTTTGTGCACCATGGAATGTACGCATTCCAAACATGCAATTGTCACTGAAAACATCTTTTGGTGCTATTCTAAACGCATTGTGTACCATGGAATGTACGCATTCCAAGCACGCAGGTGTCACTAGAAACAGCTTTTGGTGCTATTCTAAACGCATTGTGCACCATGGAATGTACGCATTCCAAGCATGCAAGTTCCACATCCCTTGACATACTTTGCGGAGCCAAGATCGCGGACCACTGCCATGTAGAAATTAGTTGTTTCTATAATTGTAGTTTGGTTGCCTAGGCTTGTCACTTTTTCTTTCTTTTTTTTTCTTCTTTTTTTTCTTTTTTTTTTCTTTTTTCCATCTACAGTTATTCTTTAAGGGAGATGAAGAGCCAATGTAATTTGGAAAGCTCCTGTATATTGATGATGTAAGAGAACATTAATATTGTAAGTTTGGTTTACTATAACCGACGTCATTAAGGCATTGACTTTATATATTGACCTGAAAGGTTATTTTAAAATATCTCAACAGGAGGCAGAATTTTATCGACTGGGCGTAGTCCACTAATACCTCGAAACTGGAACCGAAGGTATCCTATTAAAATTCTTATAAAGACATAAAGACGTCAAGATTCGTGTTAGGTCACCCATAAATGAGAATGCTACCTTCTGTTACGATTAAAGTTCCGATTACGTTTTTCGCCAATGAAACAATTAATATTTGCGATACAAATACTTCAGCACATGGACAGTCGGAGAAATTTAAATGGAAAAACTAACAAGAAGAAACTTTATAACAGTAAATCATACTGTTGCGGAGTTGGAAACACACGACAGACTGCTTCAAGGCAATATATGAAGATGCATTGAAATGATTGTTGCTTTCTTATGCCTTATGTCTTATATCTTATGCTGTCTTATGTCTTATCTCTTATGCTGTCCTATGTCTTCTATCTTATGCTGTCTTATGTCTTATGCTGTCCTCTGTCTTATGTCTTATGTCTTATGTCTTATGCTGTCTTATGTCATATGTCTTATACCTTATGTCTTATGTCTTATGATTTGTTTTTTATAGTTTATGCTTTCTAACTGTAAGTGTATGATACAGTTACTTTTTATAGTTTATGCTTTCTAACTGTAAGTCTATGATACAGTTACTGTTTATAGTTCATATTTTCTAACTGCAAGTGTATGATACAGTTACTTTTTATAGTTTATGCTTTCTAACTGTAAGTGTATGATACAGTTACTTTTTATAGTTTATGCTTTCTAACTGTAAGTACCCATCTAGTGTATGCAAACTATGTCAAATATGCCTTATTAGCCTATTTTGAACGCTTTGTGCAACATGTAATGTAGGCATCTAGTGTATGCAAACTTTGTCAAATATGCCTTATTTGCCTACTTTGAACGCTTTGTGCACCATGGAATGTACGCATCTTGTGTATGCAAACTATGTCAAATATGTCTTATGAGCCTATTTTGAACGCTTTGTGCACCCAAGACATGCTTATTCCAGCCACCCTGTTTATTTATTTTTGAAACTTTTTTCACCCACACTGTTTATTTCGGACGCTTTTTTCTCTTCCGGAACATAAAATCATGAAGAAATAAAAAACTTCTTTTTAATTACGGACTTCGTGTGCAGTATCTGTTCTTCGTTGTATAAAATTTTATGTCCTAATGCAAGTATTTGAATCTAATTGTAACATTTTCTGTTTATTTAGGGTAGTTTCAATGTCGGGCCCACTGCTCATCAGGGGTCTTTGATTGAGAGACTGCAATAAATAAAGTCTTAGTTAGATTGTCAAGGATACGTAGATCTTCTCACACTCACACTCACAATAATACTCCATGAACAAAAACGGGGATAAAGCTTTCACTGGCAAAAATCCGGTTGGGCTACGGTTGCCGTGGACCCCCTTTCACTAAAAGCTGTTTTTAGTGACACTTGCATGCTTGGAATGCGTAAATTCCATGGTGCTCAATGCGTTTAGAATAGCGCCAAAAGCTGTTTTTAGTGACACTTGCATGAATGGAATGCGTACATTCCATGGTGCACATTGCGTTTAGAATAGCACCAAAAGCTGTTTTTAGTGACACGTGCATGCTTGGAATGCGTACATTCCATGTTGCACAATTTGTTTTATTTCTGTGATATATACCTCGCTCTAGACATGGTTTCAGAGTAACCTTAAATAAAGTTTTGTTTACATTTATGAACAGCCTTCGTTCATCATTGCACATGTATGTATGCAGGTGTGTGCATATGTATGCAAGTTGTATGTTGCAAAGGTTATAGGACAGAAGAGGAGCCTACACTAGCTGAATTAATTTGAAAGCTGATTTTAGTACACTGGTACCTAACCACTTCTCTTGTGTTAACTCGTCAAGCTCAAAAGTGTAAATGATAGCACACTATGAGCCAGAGGATGGCGCCAGGGAAGGTGCCAGGGAAGGCAGGAATAGAGTATCTCTTCTCGGAATAGAATAGAGTATCGCTTCTCGGCCTTTTGGCAAGGAATGGATGTAGTATCTGTTCTCATTGATGACAGATGCTTTCCATAATCCATGGGTACAAAAAAATTTATTAGAAACCATGTATCAACGTTGGTTGGAGCTCAGCACTTAATCGGTTGAACAAGCTTGTAGGACGCAATATGTCGTACGGGACAAAAAAGGTAGTCTAGATTTTAGCATTTTGGTACATTAAAAAGTAAGAGGGATGGCTTATCAAATTTGCCGAGAGTCAAATTTAGAAAGTACCAATTTATAACAAATTTAGTAGCTCTAACAACGCCCTGACTAAGGAAAATTAACTATTACATCATATCTAATCGTAAGACTATATTATTACCTATGACTCAGTATTTGTAAATTGTGGTATAAAAATTTATGCCGATGACACCAAAATCTTCAGAAACGTTACCACGCCAGAAGAAGGGAATGATTTGCAAAACAACATCGATGCTATATTCCAGTGGTCGCAGGACTGGCAGCTAACACCCACTGGAAATCACAAAATTTGACTTTTTGTGTGTTTGCCAAAAAGTGGTTGTCCTGTGTTGGGGTGGGTGTAAGGGTGGCCCTGAGGTGCTCCAAAAGCCACCAAACTCCCCTACAAGCCCGGGAGGGTGGAAAAAAAGGCTTGTTTTTGCCTTCCCCTTTACAAACAGTAGCTTGAGAAAGAAGTGGGTCTAACTCTGTCCAATCAAGATGACGATGACGATGACGATGACGATGACGATGACGATGACGATGATGATGACGACGACGATGACGATGACGATGACGATGACGATGACGATGATGATGACGATAACGATGATGATGACAATGACGATGACGACGACGATGACGATGATGATGACAGGTGCAAATTTTGACAGCTATTTGATACCAAGGGGAGATCAGGTTCCTTAGCAAGCACGATCTGCACTTATTGAAACACTACCGGAAAATAACAACAGGTGCAGCATATGTATTTCATGTGTGCATTACATTATTTCAATTACATTATTTCAATTACATTATTTCAATTACATTATTTCAATTACATTTACTTCTTCAGGCCATTTCAAGGAGTACGACCAAATACAAATGTTAAGAACCACTGCTTTTGAGTCGTTGATTTCTAAGTACTGAAATAATTTTTTTTTTATCTACAACCTAGTCACATAGTCAAGCTAAGTGGACATAATTTTGACACAGGGAGTTACAAAATAACTCGATTGACAATTTTAGTAAAAAAAACATTTTCTTGTGCAAAAGACCTTATGATGCTATAATTTTTTTTTTATCTACAACCTAGTCACATAGTCAAGCTAAGTGGACATAATTTTGACACAGGGAGTTACAAAAAACTATCACCAAGAGAGCAAATGAATAGGAGAAGACAATGAAAGAATAAATAAAGAAACAGCTGTACTAAAACCAAAATAACAGGAAAAGAGAACAAATGAAAGAAATGAAAAAAGCCAATCAAAACAAAACAAAACAATCTACCTACAGTTCAACTATATGACTATTAAGACCATTAGGTGAAAAGCTGTCTAACTCTAGTTGCCAAAATAACTCTTGTAATCCTTGCCCCCATTTTATAAAAGGCTGGAGCAGCCGCTTAAAGCGTGCTAATTTTTAATTGTTCCTACGTCTTCTACTTACATGTAGGCCTATACTTTTTAATGTCATAAGAATAAAAAGGGGCTTTTGTTTTCTTTGGGCTTCTCAAACAACTAGGCCTTTCTTTCTTTAAGACACTTTCCTTGAATAGTCACATATGCCTTAATTGTGCTTGGAATGCGTACATTCCATGGTGCACAATGCGTTTAGGATAGCACCAAAAGCTGTTTTTAGTGACACTTGTATCCTTGGAATGCGTACATTCCATGGTGCAAAATGCGTTTAGAATAGCACCAAAACCTGTTTTTAGTTACACTTGCATGCTTCGAATGCGTACATTCCATGGTGCACAATGCGTTTAGAGTAGCACCAAAAGCTGTTTTTCCTTATTAGCCTATTTGGAAAGCTTTGTGCACCATTGAATGTACGCATCTTGTGTATGCAAACTGTGTCAAATATGACTTATTAGCCTGTTTGGAATGCTTGGAGCACCATGGAATGTACGCATGTAGTGTATGCAATCTATGTCAAATATGCCTTATTAACCTATTTTGAACGCTTTGTGCACCATGGAATGTACGCATATAGTGTATGCAAACCCATGACAATTTTTGGAGGAGGTACTTTGGCGGGCAAGTAGAAAATGTCTTTATTAAAATATGAAAATCACACATTAGAAGATGACGGTGGCCTTTTACGGGGCTCGAGGTAGTGTGAAGACGCACATTACACATGTGAGCAATAATACTGTCATTGAGCAGGAGGACGAGTGAATATTTTTAAAATCTTGGAAGCCATGTAGGAGACTGCCATGGTCATGCCATTTCGAGGGCATTTTTCAGTTGTTCAAGTGTTCATGACAAATTGGGGGTTGTAACCCTGGGTCACACAAAGTAATGTTTCTCTTACTTTCTGTAATAATTTTGTGCAATATTATTATTTTCATTTGGCCGTTTATAGTACAACACGATTACATTTTTATGCAAGGATCTTTTTAGAATTCTATCAACTCGAATATGTCATCTGCGTGAGTCTAGACCGTGAAGGGCATGCAAATAGGTAACATCTCGTCCCTGATTAGTTATTCTGAATATTAAAGTTAGGAGCTGTGCCTGTCATACACCATGGTTATACAATTTTTAGTTTTCCTTAAAACGTTTTTTTCGGCTTCGCTTCCCTTGTATATTGCCACTTTTAGTTGATGGCTTCTATCTTACCATGACACATCGTGAGTGTTTTTATATATATTGCCTTTGTATAGATATTATGTATAGTTGTACCCTATTACGAATGATTATCAAATAAAGCAGCCTGTTCTGTCATTGCCTTCCAGTTATTGATACGCATTTTTGTCTCTTGTGTCGCTATCCTTAGCATTCTTAATATTGCCTTTGTATAGATATTATGTATAGTTGTACCCTATTACGAATGATTATCAAATAAAGCAGCCTGTTCTGTCATGCCTATGCAGTGAGTGTCTGACTTGGTATTTTTTTGTAATAGGTGAAATTATGAAATAAATGTTGAAGTTTAAAATTATTATTATTATTAGCTGGACATGTTACTGAGGAACCGTTTCTTATTAAAGGAAAAGTGATACATGTTCATTACTTTGTAGCACTTGATACGTCGTGTTTGAAATGTATTTTTAAAATTGTTGTTGGTTTACAGATTGACTGTGTTGCAAGAACAATAGCATAAAAGCATATTTGTGAGAAATTGCCTAAAAGTTACCCTTTTCAATTTTAATTCATCATCGTCAGCTGTATGTCAACTGGCAGATTCTTTACCACTGTCTCCATTTTCATGGTTTTCTGGACTCTTTCTACGCACGCGTAATCACGTCCTTCCACGTGATCTAGAATTCCAATTCACTTCCTACCATTTGCTGTCCTCATCGTAAAGTGTTATGTCAAGGACATCGTGTATATCATACACAGATCTGAAAATATTATCGAAAAGAGAGAATTTGCAACGATAATTTTAACAATATACTGGGGAAATAGAAAATATGTTTCGACGAGGATTGTAAACCGAGGTCCACGGAATCGTAACGTTTGCTCTACGAGCTGAGCTGCAGTGACCCCGAAGTGATAATGCTTTAGTTGTGTGTTACAGGCTCATTTCTGGCATGTTATCAAGCACTAAGGCTTGGAAAAGTCGAAAAAATTGGTCACGAAAGACGGTCCGTCAATTATGTTCTTTATAGGTTTAAAATGAAGATTGATGGCCTGCAAAACTCTTCCGCGTTAAATTAGATTCAAATTCTATATAGTTTCTAAGATACGGTAAGATAGGTAAGTTGTGTGTTACAGGCTCTTCTATTTTGACAGTTTAAAAACCCAATGATTACTTTCAAACCTCTGTTTGGCTGTAATCACAGTTATAGCCTTCAGCAAAATTACGTACTAACAGAATCTAAGATACTAACATTCCCTAGACATTACATGATGACACGCAACTCTTCTTAACTTTTTTATTGTTTACATCAGGAGAATAAAGAAACTCTAGGTTTTGAGACACTTTAACGCTACCCCGTTATTTTAGTCCCGAAAAAGAATAATGACCTTAGATTAGTGGTAGATTATAGAGCTTTAAATAAACAGGTAGTAAGCGACAAATTTCCCCTACCTAGAATAGACGAAATTCTAGATTCAATATCAAATAAAAACAAAATATTTACTTCCCTAGATTTGACACAAGGTTATCATCAAGTAAAAATAGCTGAGGGCGATGTTTTTAAAACAGCAAATATGCTTTTTTAGGCTAGTTTGAACGCTTTGTGGACCATGGAATGTACGCATCTATTAAATGCAAACTATGTCAAATATGCCTTATTAGCCTATTTTGAACGCTTTGTGCGCCATGGAATGTACGCATCGATTAAATGCAAACTATGTCAAATATGCCTTATTAGCCTATTTTGAACGCTTTGTGCACAATGGAATGTACGCATCTAGTGTACTCAAGACGTCCATCGATCATTTTGGTGCACCTCATGTACATGCTTTATATGCCCATTCTTAGTATAGGTATTTTTGGTGCACCTCATGTACATGCTTTATATGCCCATTCTTAGTATAGGTATTTTTGCAGCACTTTAGTAACATTTAGACTCAATGTAAAGACCTTTAAGGATAAAAGTTTTGCTGAAAGTGAAGGAATCTTAAATGTGGCCTTATATGTTTGATGCAAATTATTACTGAGAAATACAGTTGCAAGATCTCTTTTTGCTAGCAAGTTGTAAATAGTATGTTTTCAAGTTGGTGTGCATCTAAATTTATGCATTAGTTTCAATGTTGCAAGGGGAAAAATTGATATTGTTGAATCAGTAGCATCAATTGTCAGAGGAAGGCAAATAACTTCCTAAACACCCCTTAATCCACCTTCATTTCAAAATCAAAACGAGTCCTCCATCTTCATAGGAAATCCTTATGTCCTTTTATGACAACACTGAAAATGGACGCCTGTGCCGGCGCTTTCGCCATCGTTTCGTCTACTAAGGGGTGATGTGTTTCCTACATTTTGACATCACGTGGCCACCTCTGGCCAATCAAAATTAGCCTACGAGACAGCAAACACATGTGCTGGCGTATGGCCAGTAAGTCATTCTGTAATAGCCAGCCATACCTAAAAATCGTAGAAGTTCCTTTTTGCCTGTAGGGACAGGAAACGAATTTATGGCTATTCCCAGCTACATATCTGGTAGAGTGTGCCTTCAGTGCTGTAACGGATGTATTAACAAAGGAACGTGGTAACCTGGACATGACAAATCGAGGTGATTCACGGCTGAAATTGATAAGATTTATTCCTGATATTTATGCTGACGTCTTGTAAGAAAGCTCTAATTGTATCATACCTCTTCCTCCTTTGCTACGAGGAAGGTACAACCGGTCAACATTATTATTATTATTATTACTATTATTATTATTATTGAAAATTCTTCTCATCTCAGATAGAATTTATTTATCTGGCGTTGATTAGCCATATGGGAACAGGTGACAGCAAGTCACCAAAGGCCCCAATGAATCTCTCTCCAATGTGCCAATAAATTTCAAGAAGGACAAGTTCTTTGGTGCAGGTGCAGATGATCAAACAGAACCTGAAAAGAAACCAGAGGCAGAGGCATCGAAATCTCAAAAAGACACAAAGATAGATACCGTTACTTGTAAACGATTTGAAGAAACTTTGCAGCGACAAGAGGAGCGCCTTCAGGAATACAAAGACATATTTGAAAGGCAGGAAAAACGCCTTCTCCTTCTCCTTCTCCTTCTCCTTCTCCTTCTCCTTCTCCTTCTCCTTCTCCTTCTCCTTCTCCTTCTCCTTTTCCTGCTCCTCCTTCTCCTTCTCCTTCCCCTCCTCCTCCTCGGCCTCCTTCTCCTTCTCTTTCTCCTTCTCCTTCTCCTGCTCCTGCTCCTGTTCCTCCTCCTCCTCCTGTTCCTCCTTCTCCTCCTTCTCCTTCTCCTTCTCCTGGCGCTATTGAGTGTGAACTTCACCGAACGATCAGCCTAATGAGCCACATCACAAAATTTCTGCTGAAAATCATTATGATGAGAACGAGAAGGAAAACAAAGCCTGAGATAGCAGCGAAACAGTGTGGTTTTGTAGAAGGCAAAGGAACAACGAACGCCATTTACATTTTACAAACAGTAATTGAGAGATCATTGGAGGTGCAGAAAGAAGTATGTAGTATCTGTTCTCATTGATGACAGATGCTTTCCACAATTCGCGAGGGGCGGTCCTATTGGGCGGTTGAGCTTGCTTCATGGCTTGCTTCTCTGCCTGGTAGCACAAATTGAGGGGTGTCGCCCTTGGACACCCAAGCTGCCCTTCATTTATTAGTTAGCCTGTTTGGTGGTTTTTCTGTTTATTTAGGGTAGTTTCAATGTCGGGCCCACTATGCAGCCCCTGGCAGCTGTGTATTTGACACCTTCATGCCACCTACTGTGGTCTATATATCAACAGTTTGTAATCAATTCTTAATGAAAAACGTTTCTTGATTTGTTTTTCAGGCCCTTTAAAAATTGTCCCACCTGAAATTTGAGGCCTCGAGTTGCTTAGCTTGTTGCTTAGATTTTGGACCAAATCGAGGCCTCCCACCTAAGCAACTGAGTACCAGTAATTATCGAAGGAGAACGAAAGCCAGGTAAATCGCAGTAGATCTGTATGCGTTCTTTTAACGGTGAAAAGTAATTGCATATGATTTGTAGTATCGATTCGTGTCTCCAATTATAATAATAATAATAATAATTATAATAATGATATACAGGAGCTTTCCAAATTACATTGGCTCTTCATCTCCCTTAAAGAATAACTGTAGATGGAAAAATTCCACAAGCACAGTGTTTTGTTGAGAAGTCCACTTTAACTAACATTTCATTGTTGTGTGTGGCCTTCTGCACCAAATAGAATATCAACAGATTTCTCAATGTTTCCCAACCAACAATTAAAGTACACTTTTGTGACTGATGATTCCTTTTTCACTGCATGGACTGTCACAATCAAATACAGTCCAAAGTAAGCGTGCGCTGAAGGGGAATTGATACAACCACGTGACTTCCACACTTGCTTATACAGTGGACTCTCTCTATCTCGACTACCCTCTATCTCGAACTTCTCTCTATCTCGAACAAATCTTTTGGTCCCTCGTGAGTTCGAGATAGAGAGAGTCCACTGTATCACAACAACACGCACTTGTAATATTCTGTAGCAAATCGTTTGGGTGGCAGTTTCTGGGAGGGAGTTTTCCGGGTGGGAGTTGAGTCTTTCCAGAAAAAAAATTATAGCTTGGTACCAATTTCTTCCGGGTCCATTTCCTTATCTACCAGACTATATGGAGTAGCTCCCAAAAAACTTTATGTGTGAAGTCAATATTATGGTTAAAATGAATGTGATTATACAAAATAGATTATATTGGCACTACAAAATGAGCAATCATGTTTACAAGTTGCAGAATGTATTAGTGATTCTCTTTCATCCCTAAAGACCATGGCGCTCTCAAATTACTCATTAGAGCACATTTAAAATATTTGATCTTTTATGCAACTTGGCTGAAAGTGCCTTGGGAATTAAATGTGCTCAGAATAGGCTGAAATTAACACACAGCATTGCGTACGCATTCCTAAAGACCATGGCGCTCTCAAATTACTCATTAGAGCACATTTAAAATATTTGGTCTTTTATGCAACTACGAAACAATCAAAGTTGAATTGCATACAAAAATGTCTATGGTGGATGGGAAATGCACACAATCAGGTTTGGGAGGAGCATTTTGCTGTCTCTACACCAATAGTAAGGAACAATGTCATGATGAGGACTGTATCAAATATATCTTGAATTTCACCATTGACAGTCTTCAAGTTTTCAATGCGAAACATGAACATAATAATGTTGTTTGTTTCGCTCAAAACAGTAATTCATGGCAAAGTTAAGTAAAATAGCAAAAATCAATGCATGGCGAAATAGTGAGACTCTGCTAGAGTTAGTTTGTGTAAATAGTTACATGATCCCGATTGTTGCTCCTTTTACGGACTAACTGTCTACTCTCTTGATTGTACACGTTACTGTATTGTAAAACACAGACTGTTTCTCTTTCTCTCCTCAATTGACAGGATGCTGTTACACGGGTAAGGATCCAAACTGGTCCACTTTCATAAGTGGGCCCAAACTTGTACGGATAGCAGATCCAAACGAGTACGGGTCCACCAGGTCCCGTGTAAACGCGAGGCCGATCCGTACCAGTTTGGGTCCGTACCAGTTTGGATCCGTACCATTTTGGATCCGTACCATTTTGGATCCGTACCAGATTGGATCCGTACCATTTTGGATCCGTACTAGGATTCAGAAATAAAACACTTCCTGACTTTAAACACTTAGTGCCTATGTTCACCTTTAAACCCTTCTATATTGCTGTCTTCTTTTGAGAGCGTCTGCTTACATTGACTGATGACGTATAATGCTTCTCACAACCTCGTTCATAATTTTATGCATTGAATAAAACAAACGTTGTTTCCTAAAGGGCCTTTGCAAATTTGAATAGCCTTTTCTTTCTGTTCAGTATGGCCTTTAGTATGATCTTCAAGATGTGACTCCTTAAGCTTAATGTTCTGTGTTCCTGGCATGCAGTAGCCTTGCTCTTCTTAGGTTATCTGATACAGACAGAGTCATACATATCTCCTGTGGTAAGCCCATTGTTATAAATCTTGTTGCAGAAAGTATGATAATATATTTATTGGCTATTCTTCTAAAACTTTAATCATCTCTGTGTGATAATGCACCATTGTCATCTAAGAACCAAATGAACAGTGTGGCAAAGGAAAATGCAAATGATGGAAGAAAGAGAAAGAAAAAAAAGAGAAGAAAGGAGAACGTTTGCAGTAGGGAGTTTAACTTTGAGGTGTACACGAGAATTGAAAGGTTGAAGAACCATTTATTTCAAATTTAAGTAAAGGAAACAAATGAACATTGACTGTAGTGAGAACTATACCTTGAACAATCGCTGAGATACGCACTTTCAAACTTTAAATCATGCCTATCAAAACTTTGTTAAATTAACCCAGTTCATAATTTTATGAACTGAGCAAAATTAACAGAGTTTCCTTAAGGCCTTTTCCAAAGTCAAACAGCCGTTTCTCAAAATTGATACGAGATTTAAACGCGATATTTTGTACACGGGTATTTGGTGGCAGGGTTAATAACATAGTTTGGATACACTAGTTGCCTACATTGCATGGTGCACAAAGCGTTCAAAATAGGCTAATGACGCCTATTTAACATTGTTTGGATTCACTAGATGCGTACATTCCATGGTGCACAAAGCGTTCAAACTAAGCTCATGACGCATATTTAACATAGTTTGGATACACTAGTTGCGTACATTCCATGGTGCACAAAGCGTTCAAAATAGGCTTATTTCTCTACTTTATTCTCTTAATGTTCTTGACGAATGTGCAACATTTCCCTTTTTTAACCCATTGCATCTGTAACGAATGAATACATACTGATGGAAGATGATGAATGATTTTCATTATAGTTTTTTCATTATAGGTTTTTAATTTAAAGTATTTAATACTCTAACGGCGAGTTCCTTGAGGAATAAAAAAAATTCTTGAGCCTGGTAATTTTTTGATTGATTGATTGATTGATTGATTGATTGATTGATTGATTGATTGAACGTTATGTTTCAATCTATTCTATAGAAAAATAATGTATGTTTAGTTATCTGTTTTCCTTTACTTAATAAGCGCCTACCCAAAAACTTTTGTTTTTAAATAAGCACCCAGGGCGCTTAATCGGTCATTTACGGTATGCAACAACACAGAAACTCATCAGCTCCTATTGGAAAAGAGCCTTTAATCACATTCTTTACCATGTGCAATCATAAAATAGTCTAATATCTTCATTTTTTTTTACAGACAAAGCTATTACCCTCGAAAACTAAAATTTTTAACGCAGGAAAAGAGCCTTTAATCACATTTTTTACCATTTGCAATCATAAAATAGTCTAATATCTTCATTTTTTTTACATACGTAGCTATTACCCTCGAAAACTAAATACACCATACGTATATGGGCATGATACGTATTTTTAAGGTTTTGATCCCAATAATTGGAATGACGCACGTATTCCTTTTGCTGTTTCATTTCTGGAAATGTTGACAGAAATGAGCAAAACTCACACATTATTTGTTTCAACCCTTAATAGGTTATGGGCCTCGAAGGTGTTTGTAGACCCAAAGTTGCGAAACAATATTCACATAAGAATAAACATCTGATAGCCATACACTGTATCGCGTCTTGAATGCTTACAGACTTGTGATTTGTTTATTTTACGACACCATTACGATTCTCACTAAATATACTCAATTAAAACATTTGATGTTTGATCGCAGACCTCAAAATAAAAGACAAGCTACGTGAATTAAGGATACGAGATATCAATAAGTTTAGTAATCATATAGCCAAATTTAGACAATAGCATACTATATGATTGCACATGGTAAAGAATATGATTAAAGGCTCTTTTCCTATTTCAAAAGTTTTAGTTTTCGGGGGTAATAGCAATGTCTGTGGAAAAAATGAAGATATTAGACTATTTTATGATTGCACATGGTAAAGAATGAGATTAAAGGCTCATTTCCTATTTCAAAAGTTTTAGTTTTCGGGGGTAATAGCTACGTCTGTGGAAAAAATGAAGATAACCTTAACCATTGGACCATCAATGCCCAATAATTAAGGTGAGAAATTTTCAAGTCAATCTTGCCATGTTCTCGCCTCACCTCAGTGGGTAAGGGGAAATTTATTAATTATAATTATCAATTATGTTTCGGCTTTGAGCCTTCGTCAGTGCCAGAGATATATAAGTACTCAGCAGACACATAGCATTTATCATATATTTATCATGGAGTGGAGCATGAGACTAACTACACTTTCATAATTATACTTCAATTGACTTATACAAATACACACATAAACAATAACTCTTTTCAACAGAGTCCACTTTGGAATCTATTGAAACACGTCCCTATGGCCTTTTTGATCTGGTTTTCAAAACTGATTGGTCCACAAACACAAGCCATTCAGGCAGTCCAATTTTTGATTGGCTCCTTCAAAATACAGTTGGGTATACTCATTGTAATGGCATTTATCACGCTTTGTTTAACCCCGTCAGTGAAGCCAATTTTTTACTAATGAAGCTAACAGTGTTAATTAGTATATTGGCACTCACTTTTGCATAATTTCAGTGTTTGTGTGTGTATATGTGTTTCTCTGGGTGTCTGTGTTTTTGTTTGTGTTCCTGTGCGTGTTTCTGTATGTTTTTATTTCTGTTTCTGTGTGTTTTTGTATGGAATGTGTGAAAGAGTATACCCAACTGTATTTTGAAGGAGCCAATCAGAAATTGGACTACCTGAATGGTTTGTGTTTTTGGACCAATCAGCATCCATTACAACAAGGTTAATTGAATAGGCTAAGCAAGAAAACAAACTCTTTTTGTCTGCATAGTAAAGGTTCTCTTGCTTTTATGTGGACTGACTCCAGAACGGCCAAATGAAATGCAGATGTGAGCATTTCAATAGTGCCATTGAGCGTAGTTACACTATTTGAACATATTGGGAATGCGTTCTGCACGCAGGAATCTGAGCATTTCAATAGTGCCATTGAGCGTTGTTACACTATTTGAACATATTGGGAATACGCTCTGCATGCTGGAATGTGAGCATTTCAATAGTGCCATTGAGCGTAGTTACAGTATTTGAACATATTTGGAATGCGTTCCATATTTATATATCCATATTATATCCATATAAGCACAGATTATATCCATATTTATATATCCATATTATATCCATATAAGCACAGATTATATCCATATTTAAGCACAGATTATATCCATATTTAAGCACAGATTATATCCATATTTATATATCCATATTATATCCATATAAGCACAGATTATATCCATATTTATATATCCATATTATATCCATATCTCCACGTGGCCAAACCAGCGCAATCTTCTCTCTTGCAGCAAACTGTCGAGCTCTCTCAAATTGCATCTTCTGGCCATCTCTGTGCTCCTCAGGCCATCTCTCCAACTGACACCAGCCAATCTTTCAGCAACTTCATCTTCGTCCACCTTTATGGAGCCGTCCGTTCCTCTGATGAAATTCGTGTCTGTAACGTCTTTTTTCTCTTTCCTCATTTGCCTAAAATTACTTCTCAATTCTATTTGGCCTGCCGCAAGTTCTCACTTTTCCCTTCCTTACCAATAGACTGCCGATGCAACTTTAGCAAACAGCTATTATAATAAGTACACTATACACTAATTACTTCGGTACATGGAAATTATTATGCAAGAATAGGCTTTGTCAACATCTGCCTCATGGAGCGGCGTCAATTACGTTTACCAGTCCTATCTGTGAGTGACTGACTGACTCACTTTCTGACTCACTGACTGCCTCACTGACTGACTGACTGACTCACTGACTGACTGACTCACTGACTGACTGACTGACTGACTTACTGACTGACTGACTCATTGACTCACTTACTGACTCACTGACTGACTCACTGACTGACTCACTGACTGACTCACTGACTGACTGACTTACTCACTGACTGACTGACTGACTGAACGTTGGTCAGGCCGAATGTGGGAGAGCATGACCCTTCTCCAAAGGCTGCGAAAACATCAAACTACTTGGTAGAGAGTGTTTGTATTGGGTTTAGGTGGCCTAAACGTTATTATTGTGATACCAAAAAGTTTAATTTGGAGGAGGGGCACTGGGAAGACCCTTTTTACTAAATTTTGGTTGTAATTTTTAGGTCAGGCTGGGCCTGACTAGCCTGGTTCACATTCTGCCAACAGAGAACTGCATGTTTTCTATGCAGGTAAGTGTATTTTTAAAGTTTCTTCTACGTAAACAGTAGACATTTTTCTGTTGACGAAATCCGAGACCAACCTGTGTGTAACATCCGATCTTGTTAGTTATTTAATTAGATGTTGATAAAAGTACATTTGCGTACCAGCACAGCAAGCGGACTATAAGCGTAACGCATCAAATTTTTTGGAATGAAGTATGCGCGGAAAGCCCGTGGAATTTTGTATTTGCGTTAGAGACGTGACGTTAGAAGTTAGTTAACGGTTTTGGTAGAAAGTATGGAAGCCAAAATATGCGCGCTTGCAACCTCATCTGACACATAACCTTGAGGAGGCTTGACCTTCCCAGAACCCTCCATTCCTGTAAAGCTGCTCACATCGCAAAGGACGTGGCTGAAGTACGTCAGATAAAGGTAGGGTTAAATTAAACTAACAGTTATAGAATTGAAAGTCTGTATAGTTAAATACCGTATTTTATGCAGATAAAATGGGGCCCGGTAGGCAGTTCCTCTAATACGTCAGATAAAGGTAGGGTTCAATTAAACTAACAGTTATAGAATTGAAAGTCTGTATAGTTAAATACCGTATTTTCGCAGATAAAATGGGGGGCCGATGGTAGTGTAGTTAACGGGTAGGTAGTATAGTTAGAAGTAGTTGGTAGTGTAGTTAGGAGTAGAAGGTAGTGTAGTTAGGGGGTAGGTAGTATAGTTAGAAGTAGTGTAGTTAGGAGTAGAAGGTAGTGTAGTTAGGGAGTAGGTAGTATAGTTAGAAGTAGTTGGTAGTGTAGTTAGGAGTAGAAAGTAATGTAGTTAGGAGGTAGGTAGTATAGCCCTGCTTTTGAGGAGATTCCCAATAAGAGTTGAAGCAACGAGGCTAACTGTTCGCTACCTTCAACCTTACAACATTACCGTCGCTTCAAAAGCGTCTTACCTCAGCTGCATTACCGGTATTCTACAGGCACGTTTTACCCTGCTTTTGAGGAGATTCCCAATAAGAGTTGAAGCAACGAGGCTAACTGTTCGCTACCTTCAACCTTACAACATTATTGGACTCCGATGTAATGTTCCAATAAGCGAAACTTCGGATTAGCAGTGCAATAACTCGAAGTTGCCTGACGTTGCGGCTTTCTTTCAAAGAATAACAATACAGCTGTCATCACCCTGAACGGAAGTTGCACATGCCAGGGAAACTTTAATAAAACCCGGAACTGATGTTACGGATGTAAACAAACCAAATTGTGGAACGTTTGCATTTTCTGGTCTCTGCAGTAATACTCCCTCTCTCTCAGGTGTTCTACCAAGATCATCTCTCTGCAGTAATACTCCCTCTCTCTCAGGTGTTCTACCAAGATCGTCTCTCTGCAGTCATTCTCTCTCTCAGGTGTTCTACCAAGATAGTCTCTGCAGTAATACTCCCTCTCTCTCAGGTGTTCTACCAAGATCATCTCTCTGCAGTAATACTCCCTCTCTCTCAGAGTTTTATGGCCTTTGACAAGTCGAGATCAGCTTCGCGTAACATCCGTTCACGTAATTTGGTATCAAGAATACCACAGAGTCTGCGTAATTCCGTGACAAATTCTATAAAAGATTGGCCGGACACCTGCTTACAGGTGAAAATTTATGTCTGAGCATGGTGATGTGCTTTTTTGGGCTACAATGGGCCTCAAAGCACGTGAGAATATGGTGATAGAGTGTATGCAAACTATGTCAAATTTGCCTTATCAGCCTATTTGAACGCCTTGTGCACCATGGAATGTACGCATCTAGGGTATGCAAACTATGTCAAATATGCCTTATAAGTCTATTTTGAACTCTTTGTGTACCATGAAATGTACGCATCTACTTTATGCAAACTATGAAAAATTTGCCTTATTAGCCTGTTTTGAACGCTCTGTGCACCATGGAAATATTTATTGTGTTTCGGTTTTGAGCCTTCATCAGTGCCAGACATATACATATTCTCAGCAGACACATTGCAATTGCATATAATTGTCAAAGAGTTGAGCATTACCACAATAGCTTGCAATTTAACGGCGCTGGCCAGATTCAAACCCGGGACCTCATGATTACTAAACCAACGCCTTAACCATTGAGCCATCGAGGCTCAAAAGCTAAGGTGAAAAATGACGTCTTGCATATGACTCATAGAAATAGTAGATAGACTAGCTAGAATCAAACTTTCACTGTTCTATCTACAGTTGATATCTATTTATTGAATAGTGAAAAAGTCTTTTCTAAAATGACGTCTTGCATATGAATTATAGAAATAGTAGATAGACTAGCTAGAATCAAACTTTCACTGTTCTATCTACTATTGATATCTATTTATTGAATAAATATGCCTTATTAGCCTATTTTGAACGCTTTGTGCACCATGGAATGTACGCATCTAGTGTATGCAAACTATTTCAATTATGCGTTATCAGCCTATTTTGAACGCTTTGTGCACCATGGAATGTACGCATCTAGTGCTTGCAAACTATGTCAAATATGCGTTATCAGCCTATTTTGAACGCTTTGTACACCATGGAATGTACGCATCTACTGTATAGGCTGATAAGGCATATTTGACATAGTTTGCATACACTAGATGCGTACATTCCATGGTGCACAAAACGTTCAAAATATGTTAAGAAGGAATATTTGACTTAGTTTGCATACACTAGATGCGTACACTCCATGGTGCATAAAGCGTTCAAAATAGGCTGATAAGGCCTATTTGACATAGTTTGCATACACTAGATGCGCACATTCCATGGTGCACAAGAGAAGTCTGGGACCAAGTATTAGTGGTGCAAGACCAGGGAAAATGCTTATCTTCGCAATTCTCTATTACATCATTTATTAAAAATATAAAGGATTCGGATATAAAAGAGATGAACGAAAGTCGTAAAGGAGAACACCTCGACAACTGAAAGGGTTCCGATGTGTCTACGCCTCAGAGAAATAATCCGATACCGTTAGGAAGACAAGCACTTTTTCAAAGCTCCTCTCTTTCACTCTCTCCATGCTTTTTTTCTCCATTTGCTGATCTTTGCCTGGCTTCCATTGATTCAACGTCTTCTTTCATCAGACTACACATTGCCAAACTTAAAGAGTATCACATGTTCGAGTCCCCGTGATACCGAATCATGTAAATATATACAATATCTGGTTTTTCGTCTGTCTTCTTACAGTGAGTTATACTTGAAAATGCTGTTGCCGACTTCTCTACTGCTGACTCCTCTATTGCCGACTTCTTTATTGCCAATTTCTTTATTGCCGACTCCTCTGTTGCCGACTTCTTTATTGCCGATTTCTCTGTTGCCGATTTCTCTGTTGCCGACTTCTCTGTTGCCGACTTCTTTATTGCCGATTTCTCTGTTGCCGATTTCTCTGTTGCCGATTTCTCTGTTGCCGATTTCTCTGTTTGGAATGCGTACATTCCATGGTGCACAATGTGTTCAAAATAACCTAACAAGGCGTTTTTAGAGACAATTGCATGCTTTATGCGTACATTCCATGGTGCACAATGTGTTCAAAATAACCTAACAAGGCGGGTTTAGTTTCAATTGCATGCCTGGAATGCGTACATTTCATGGTGCACAATGTGTTCAAAATAACCTAACAAGGCGTTTTTAGTGACCACATGGTAAAAAATGTGATTAAAGACTCTTTTCCTATGTCAAAAGTTTTAGTTTTCGAGGGTAATAGCTACGTATGCAGAAAAAATGAAGATATTAAACTATTTTATGATTGCACATGGTAAAGAATGTGATTAAAGGCTTATGATTGCAAATGGTAAAGAATGTGATTAAAGGCTCTTTTCCTATGTCAAAAGTTTTAGTTTTCGAGGGTAATATTGACAAACGACAAGCAAATAGATTTTCATCTTCTATTATGAGTAGTCTATGATGGATCTTAATTATAACATAACTATTTCCGCACAATGACCAAAGGCATCTTAGTGGAATGTGACAAAATGTATTTAAACCCAGGCTACTTGCCTAGATTTAGTGGTCTTTCTATTCCAATCGTAAATCAGAGAATATTTTGCATCTTTTGACTTTAAGATTTCATCGTGTAGTTTTCCCTATGGAACTGAGACTGTTTAATACGGTAAGTTCTATTTTTTTTCGGCATACATGTTGTATGTTATTACCAATAATTACCATGAAATACATAGACATGTACAGTCGGCACGTTAAAGTACATCATCGTGTAGTTTTCCCTATGGAACTGAGACTGTTTAATACGGTAAGTTCTATTTTTTTTCGGCATACATGTTGTACATTTATCGAGGAATAGAGTACTAAAGTGATGACGTCACAAAAACCGTTTTTCGAGGAATCCCAATTATAACTACATGTCAACAAGGAGAAAGCAATGAGTTGAAAAATTTATCAATTTTCTGATATTCATTAAATCTTGACGTCACACTTTAGTACTCTATTGTTCCGTTTTGTTTATAATGCTTCTGCTATTTGCTACATGGTCAAAAGCGGAGGAATGTACGCATTCCAAGCATGCAAGTGTCACTAAAAACAGCTTTTGGTGCTATTCTAAACGTATTGTGCACCATATAATGTACGCATTCCAAGCATGCAAGTGTCATGAAAAACAGCTTTTGGTGCTATTCTAAAAGCATTGTGCACCATGGAATGTACGCATATCAAGCATGCAAGTGTCACTAAAAACAGCTTTTGGTGCTATTCTAAACGATTACGAATGATTATCAAATAAAGCAGTCTGTTCTGTCATTGACTTCCAGTTATTGATACACATTTATGTCTCTTGTATCGCTATCCTTAGCATTCTTAATATTGCCTTTATATAGATATTATGTTAAGTTGTATCCTATTACGAATGATTATCAAATAAAGCAGTCTGTTCTGTCATTGACTTCCAGTTATTGATACACATTTATGTCTCTTGTTTTTCCCATAAAAACTGTGCTTATGTTTACAATTATCAATTTCCCTTGCATTTCGTACGAGTTTCTATACTGTGTAAAATTTAAAAAGCACTGAAAACAAGCAATTAACTTTGTCTCAAATTCATGTTATCTTATAACAACTATGCTTTTGTTTATACTTATCAATGATTTACAGTGATATATTATGCAAAGATTACTACTCAAAAAGAATACCTCCTTCGTACAAGCTCCCGGGCCCGTAAATAAAGCTATGGGCTTATTAATAACTAAGAGTTTTCTTTGTTGATAACACTGATGCAGAAAAGAGTTTTCTTTGTTGATAACAATGATGCAGAAAAGAGTTTTCTTTGTTAATAACACTTATTACAATACATAATTAGGAGTATAATGATGAAGATAAACTTGTTCAAGGTGAAGAAAACAGGAAAGATCGGCTAGAATTGTGGTGTTCATTATAGGGCGAGGTTTATTACAAATTATCAGCTAGAATTGAGGTGTTTATCAGAGGACGATGCTTATTACAAATATTCGGCTAGAATTGCGATGTTTATCAGAGCACGATGTTTACTACAAATGTTCGGCTAGAATTGAGGTGTTCATTATAGGGCGAGGTTTATTACAAATTATCAGCTAGAATTGAGGAGTTAGATGCGTACATTCCATGGTGCACAAAGCGTTCAAAATAGGCTAATAAGGCATATTTGACATAGTTTGCATACACAGATGCGTATATTCCATGGTGCACTAAGGGTTCAAAATAGGCTGATAAGACATTTTTGAAAAAGTTTGCATACACTAAAAGCGTACATTCCATTGTGCACAAAGCGTTCAAAATAGGCTAATAAGGCATGTTTGACATATTAGCCTATTTTGAACGCTTTGTGCACCATGGAATTTACGCATCTAGTGTATGCAAACTATGTCAAATATGCCTTATGCCTATTTTGAACGCTTTGTGCACCATGGAATGTACGCACCTAGTGTATACAAACTATGTTAAATATCCCTTATTGGCCTATTTTGAACGCTTTGTGCACCATGGAATGTACGCATCTAGTGTATGCAATCTATGTTAACTTGATAATTTCTACATGGGTTGTGGATCCCTGAAACGTATCAGTGCTGTCGTAGATCGATACCAAATTATTGCACGAAATAGCGCAAGGAAAAACACAAATCATTCAGGCAGTCCAATTTCTGATTGACTCCTTCCAAATACAGTTGGGTATACTCTTTTATACATTCCATTTCGGTCATTCTGACGTTAGTACTCTGAGGAGTGTCAGACGAATGTACGATGGAATTGAGATACCTGTTAAAAATAAGGTTAAATATTTGGGTGTTATTCTTGATAGAAAGTTATTATGCTGTTAGCACATGGTCGGCTAACGTTTTTGAAAATAAGGATGACCTTATCTCTGCATCAACAATTCCCCCAAATAGTAGATTAACACAGCTTATTACAGGTCATAGTAGATTGCTTCATTTTTTAAATAGGATCGGGATACCTGAGCCGGGTGATGGAGGAGAAATGGCCAAATGGCTTTCAGAAATTTTACAACCCGTACTTCATCTTTATTCGAAAAATAGTGTTTACTTTCGCTAATCATACCCAAAACCTTGATTTCGGTTCCCAACGAAATTTTTTTGTGTTCTTTCGACATCTGTAACTTGTTTACAAACGTTCCCTTAGATGAGACAATAAAGATATGCGCTGATGCTTCGCGTCCTTCCAATCCTTCCAATCCTTCCAATCCTTCCAATCCTTCCAATCCTTCCAATCCTTCCAATCCTTCCTATCCTTCCTATCCTTCCTATCCTTCCAATCCTTCCAATCCTCCCAATCCTTCCAATCCTCCCAATCCTTCCAATCCTTCCAATCCTTCCAATCCTTCCAGTCCTTCCAATCCTTCCTATCCTTCCAATTCTTCCAATTGACTTCTTCCTACAAGAGTCGTAGCTACTAAAATTTTACTGTATTTTTCTTAATGAAAGTCTAATTTTTTTAGCGTAAATATATTTATGTATATTTAAATAATACAGTTGTTAAATTCTAAGTAGTTTAATAATAAAGCTTTCTCTGTTAAAACCTGTTAAAACGCAAATCCATTTGTTTCTGTTTTTAACTGTGTGAAAGAAGACGTTTTATTTTCAGAACAATGCCTCGTCTTCTTACCTGTCTTGCGCGTCTGGCATCCAGAACGGTCCAGTGTCAGGAAGATCACTATATTTTGGGGCAGAATGGCCTAGTGATGTCGTGGAGGCTGATTTAGAGAGAACAGTGAGGCGCTTCAATATGACGGAACGTATGACCAGCGAATCAATAGGCCTACCATCCTTCCTAAATTTATGACGTTTGAAACGATTGACATAGGAAAAGAGCCTTTAATCACATTCTTTACCTTTTGAAATCATAAAATAGTCTAATATCTTCATTTTTTCCACAGAATAAGCTATTACCCTCGAAAACTAAAACTTTTGACATAGGAAAAGAGCCTTTAAACACATTCTTTACCTTTTGAAATCATAAAATAGTCTAATATCTTCATTTTTTCAACATACGTAGCTATTACCCTCGAAACATAAATAACTATTTATGTCCATGCTCATTCTCATACTCCTACAAGAGAAAAGTTACATAAATAACTATTTATGTCAATGCTCATTCTCATACTCCTACAAGAGAAAAATTTACATAAATAACTATTTATGTCAATACTCATTCTCATACTCCTACAAGAGAAAAGTTACATAAATAACTATTTATGTCCATGCTCATTCTCATACTCCTACAAGTCACGAAAAAGGGTCCTTCAATTCTGATCTTTATATGCTTATAATGTAGATTGATGGCCTATAACGGTATTCCGCGTGAAATCAGAGTCAAATTCGGTGTAGTTTAGAAAATATTGTAATAAATGTAAGTTGACAAAGTAGGCTGATTTCTGGCATTTCTTCAAGCACTAAGGCTTCGAAAAGTGGAAAAATTTGGTCACGAAAAAAGGTCCGTGATTTTGAGAAAATTATTTTCCAAAATGTATGAGATTTGAAACGATCGAAATGGTTGCTTACTTATAATCCACCGTTTTTTATTTATTTTGAGCATTATGACTAAAAAATATCCTCCAAATATCAAAAATATAACTTATAATTCACTGTTGGTACAAAATTCATCTAAAGATGTGATTTTCTTATAATCATTTTGCATATATTGTTATATAAGGTTGTCCGAAGTAACGTCCGTCCAAAATTCGGTCCAAATTTGTCCGAAATCGTAAAAGCAATCAGAAAGAACTGACCGAAAATTTAATGACCAAGGTTATAAGATCGGACCTCCTTCGAACTTTACGCAAGTTTGCGTTTCAGACATGCACCATTATGCAGACATGCTCCTTATGATAGAATAACATTGCTGTCCCATTTTGCCAGCACCTGCTCCGATAGCACCAAAAGCTGTTTTTAGTGACACTTGCATGCCTGGAATGCGTACATTCCATGGTGCACAATGCATTTAGAATAGCACCAAAAGCTGTTTTTAGTGACAATTGCATCCTTGGAATGCGTACATTCCATGGTGATTAATGGGCTTAGAATAGCACCAAAAGCTGTTTTTAGTGACACTTGCATGCTTGGAATTCGTACATTCCAATGTGCACCGACACAATTCCGTCATGTCCGGCGAAAGAATCAAGCTTTTCCTTGCGAGAAACGGGGTCTCTTAGTTCTGGAGGCAGATATTTAAGAACGACGGCGTACGAGGGTTTGCGATTGGTACCCTTACTATCTGAGACCAAAAAACTATTTATAGACGTTGCTGGACTATTGAGGTGAGCAAGCGATTTTAGCTGATCAAGGCACTGGTTGACTTTGAGCTCAGTCGGTAGAGCGTGGGACTTTTAATCCTAAGGTCAAGGGTTCAAGTCCCTTATCGGGCGGTTTTTTTCACATGTCCAAAAGAACTGACTTTTGACCCTGTTGGGGGACTTTGCAACTGGGGCAATCCTCAGTGATGTCCGAAATAAGTGTGATATAAATATGCTTTAAGTATATATTTTATAGCCTTTAAGTGCTCATTGCCAATTTTTGATGGTCCAATAGTTAAGGTGTTGGTTTTCAAACCAATGGGTCGTGGGTTCGAATCCCCTCAGCTCCATTAGTGAAAGAAGGAAGCAAGCTATTGTGGTAATGCTCCACTCCGTGATAAATATACAATATATAATTGCTATATTGCACGAAATAGCGAAAACATTGTGTACTTAAAAGCTTTTTTCGTCTGACACTCCTCAGAGTACTAATGTCAATCTAGTGTATGCAAACTATGTCAAATATGCCTTATTAGCCTATTTAGAACGCTTTGTGCACCATGGAATGTACGCTACTAGTGTATGCAAACTATATCAAATATGCCTTATTAGCCTATTTTGAACGTTTTGTGCAGCAAGGAATGTACGCATCTAGTGTATGCAAACTATGTCAAATATGCCTTATTAGCCTATTTAGAACGCTTTGTGCAATTGACTGGTGTAGGTACATCATCGATGAACATTTTATGAGTAAGCTAAAGGGTATTACATATTTTCTTTTTTGGGATGTTCCAGTACATGTGTTAACAAATGCCTACAGCTTTTCTCTATGTAATCAGATTTATGTAATCAGATTTATGTCATGCACACAAAAACTTGTAAGCAATGCATGATCATAGTAACAGGGGGATAGAATCTTCAGGGCTAGAACACATTGTGCACCATGGAATGTACGCATTCCAAGCATGCAATTGTCACTAAAAAGGCCTTGTTAGGTTATTTTGCACACATTGTGCACCATGGAATGTACGCACTCCAAGCATGCAATTGTCACTAAAAACGCCTTGTTAGGTTATTTGGAAGACATTGTGCAACATGGAATAACTGCATTCCAAGCATGCAATTGTCACTAAAAACGCCTTTTTTTCAACATACGTAGCTATTATCCTCGAAAACTAAAACTTTTGAAATAGGAAAAGAGCCTTTAATCACATACTTTTGATCACATAGCTATTACTTTTGACATAGGAAAAGAGCCTTTAATCACATTGTTTACCATGTGCAATCATAGAATAGTCTAATATCTTCATTTTTTCAAAATACGTAGCTATTACCCTCGAAAACTAAAACTTTTGACGTATTCGTGTGGACGCCGAAACGGATAGTTTAAAAATATGATGACGTTTAAACTAGAATCCAGTCTTCTTAATTAGAGTAGCGATTTTTAAAACAAGGCGCCCTTCGATCGAGTTACTATTGCCTCTCTATTGTTATTAATTTTTTTCAGTTACAAGTAACTTAGGTCAACTTACAAGAAGATTATAGATGAGGAAACCTAGTTCACATAAGAATTTTCAAGGCATTTGTAGCTCATCCTTGTTGCCAGAAAGTTCTTGACCAAGAATGGAGGGGAGAGGTAAGTATCTATCTATCTATCTATCTATCTATCTATCTATCTATCTATCTATCTGTCTGTCTGTCTGTCTATCCATCTATCTATCTATCTATCTATCTATCTATCTATCTATCTATCTATCTACTTATCTACTCATCTATCTATTTACTTACAGTTATTCTTTAAGGGAGATGAAGAGCCAATGTAATTTGGAAAGCTCCTGTATATCGTTCTTCTTCTTCTTCTTCTTCTTATTATTATTATTATTATTATTATTGTTATTATTTTCCTCTTCGTGAATGAGAAGTTTTGGGAGCTCATTTACACTATTTTCCAACGCTACATTGGGATCCAGGCTACTGATCTGGTCAGGATTCGTGCAGTATCGTCTTTATAACGTATTCACGATTATTTCAATGATCCATTCCTGGTCGTCTTTGTAACGTATTCAAGATGATTTAAATGATCCATTCCTGGTCGTCTTTGTAACGTATTCAAGATGATTTAAATGATCCATTCCTGGTTGTCTTTATAACGTATTCACGATTATTTCAATGATCCATTCCTGGTCGTCTTTGTAACGTATTCAAGATGATTTAAATGACTCAAGTTGTGGGAAATGGCTTAAACCTGGTCGAGACCTATTAATTTACAAATTTTGGCCTTCAATACACTTCAGACAACAATGTTTTAGAATTAAACATAACATATGATGAATTCAATTTATATAACAATCTGGTCTATACATGTGTTTATACATAACTTTTGTGAAGCTTGGTCTTGTTTAGATGGATACAAATCCATTGACATTAAGGGAGCTATATAAAGGGTGGTCAATGTCAGTCAGTGCCAGTGCCTAACTGCCATCAACAGTCAGTGCCTGACCAAAAAATTAGGGTCTGCATTCTGATTTATTCTAGTGAGATAAAATAAACGAAGTATTTTATTTATGACGGCTATATAAAGGGTGGTCAATGTCAGTCAGTGCCAGTGCCTAACTGCCATCAACAGTCAGTGCCTGACCAAAAAATTACTACTACTACTACTACTACTGCTACCACCACCACCACCACCACCACTACTACTACTACTACTACTACTACTACTACTACTACTGCTACTACTGCTACTACTACAACTACTACTACTACTGCTACTACTACTACTACGACCACCACCACCACTACTACTACTACTACTACTGCTACCACCACCACCACCACCACCACTACTACTACTACTACTACATCGGCATCAGCATCAGCATCAGCATCATCATCATCATCATCATCGGCATCAGCATCAGCATCACCATCATCATCATGATCATCATCATCATCATCATCATCATCGGCATCAGCATCATCATCATCATCATCATCATCATCGGCATCAGCATCAGCATCAGCATCATCATCATCATCATCATCGGCATCAGCATCAGCATCACCATCATCATCATGATGATGATGATGATGATGATGATGATGATGATGATGATGATGATGATGATGAAGATGAAGATGAAGATGAAGATGAAGATGAAGATGAAGATGAAGATGAAGATGAAGATGATGATGAAGATTAAGATGAAGATGAAAATGAAGATGATGATGATGATGATGATGATGATGATGATGATGATGATGATGATGATGATGATGATGATGATGATGAATGTTAATTATTATATGTTTATGAGGTTGGAGGTTGGTAAGTTAGAAGGAGTTGGAGGTTGGTTTTAAAGTGGTTTTTATTGACATTTGTTTTTCTGCTTAATTTTATTGAATGGTCTTATTTGAGTGCCACTTTTCTATGTTAATTATTATATGTTTATGAGGTTGGAGGTTGGTAAGTTAGAAGGAGTTGGAGGTTGGTTTTAAAGTGGTTTTTGAGTGAGTGAGTGAGTGAGTGAGTGAGTGAGTGAGTGAGTGAGTGAGTGAGTGAGTGAGTGAATGAATGAGTGAGTGAATGAGTGAGTGAATGAGTGAGTGAATGAGTGAGTGAATGAGTGAGTGAGTGAGTGAGTGAATGAGTGAGTGAATGAGTGAGTGAATGAGTGAGTGAGTGAGTGAGTGAGTGAGTGAGTGAGTGAGTGAGTGAGTGACTGGGTTCAAAGTAGGAGTTTACAGATTGACGGCAGAGCATACGCTCGAACCATCAACCTTAAGGTTGCTAGACCAGGTCTCTACCGACAAAGCTAACTCTCCTCGATTATATTATAGACTTGCCTCAGATTGTGTAAACTGATAAGATTTCCTGCTTCTGAGTAGTTAATGTATTTTCAAGTAGTGTGCTTAATGTTATAATGTGCTGATCACGGCACTTGGATATTGAGCTCATTATCTGATTTGGGTACTATCGTTGCTGTTTTTGCTGCTTGGTTACTGAGCACTTGGATACTGAGCTCAGTTTTTGATTTGGATTCTATGGTTGCTGTTTTTGTATCTCGAGTACTGAGCACTTGGATATTGAGCTCATTATCTGATTTGGGTACTATCGTTGCTGTTTTTGCTGCTTGGTTACTGAGCACTTGGCTCAGCTACTTCGGCTTGAATACATTCGTTTTGAGCAGCTTCCTCGGGTGTTGCCATTGTAGGTTCATCAGTCATTTTACAATTAGAAATTTCTCTTTCAAGGATCTTCTTACAATTAAAAATTTGCTTTTGAACGATATTCTTAGATACTTGTGTCCTGGTCGTCATTTATATCCCCTGTGTCCCGGTCGTCATTTGTGTCCCGGTATCCGAGTGATTCCTCAGCACGCTTTCTTTTCTTACTTTCTCTATCAGCCGCAAGCCTGTTTTCTTGCTGTGCTTGTGATTCCTCGGCACGCTTTATTTTCTTACTTTCTCTATCAGCCGCAAGCCTGTTTTCTTGCTGTGCTTGCGATTCCTCAGCACGCTTTCTTTTCTTACTTTCTCTATCAGCCGCAAGCCTGTTTTCTTGCTGTGCTTGTGATTCCTCCGAACGAGTCGTTCGACTCGTATTTACCAATTGTTATCGGTACAACTCCCCTGACCATGACGTCGTCACAATGGCTAGAAAGCTTCAAGAAGTGTTTGAAGTTCGGTAAGAAAACAAAATCAACATAATTTTTCTCGTCGAACGAGTCGTTCGACTCGTATTTACCAATTGTTATCGGTACAACTCCCCTGACCATGACGTCGTCACAATGGCTACCTTTTGCAAAAATTGTTTTGATCGTTTTGCTACTGATTTTTTACCTTTCGCAAAAATTGTTTTCATCTTTTTGCTACTGGATTTTTTTACCTTATGCAAATATTGTAATAATCGTTTTGCTACTGGATTTTTTTTTGCCTTTTGCAAAAATTGTTTTGATCGTTTTGCTACTGATTTTTTACCTTTCGCAAAAATTGTTTTCATCTTTTTGCTAGTAGTAATGAAACAGCTATACTTTATGGAAGGGCGCAAAGAGTGGAACTTTAAACAGGTGATGGCGGGAGATGAATTTGTGCAGCTTTGTGTGCCTCAGGCAACTTGGTGCAGCAATAAGTGGTATATAGTAGTAGAGGTAGTAATGAAACAGCTATACTTTATGGAAGGGCGCAAAGAGTGGAACTTTAAACAGGTGATGGCGGGAGATGAATTAGTGCCGCAGAGTCAGAACAATCTAAGCAAATTTTGTTTAGGTTGATATTACACATAGACTAATCTCACAGTGCCGCAGGGTCAAAATAATCAACGCAAAATTTGTTTAGATTGTTATCACGCATATACCAATCCCACAGTGCCGCAGAGTCAGAACAATCTAAGCAAATTTTGTTTAGGTTGATATTACACATAGACTAATCTCACAGTGCCGCTAAAATAAAGTTACATAATAATTGTAAAATTTAGTTAATTTCCATCAATTTGTTGTAATGTGCTGTAAATAATGTGCGACCCATGAAGCTTCAAAAATAGGAATTTGTAATAACAATGTACCCAATTTCAATAAAAATTAAAATAAAGTTACATAATAATTGTAAAATTTAGTTAATTTCCATCAATTTGTTGTAATGTGCTGTAAATAATGTGCCTGGAGACACTGCGGGACGCCCTGCCCCCGAGCGAGCCAAGGGAGTTGGGTGTTCGGCGACGCAATTGTGAAGGCCCCACCCGGCTAGTCCGCCCTCAACCGCTCCCCTAACTCTCGGTCCGGCGACAGCCGGATCGACTGGAGACACTGCGGGACGCCCTGCCCCCGAGCGAGCCAAGGGAGTTGGGTGTTCGGCGACGCAATTGTGAAGGCCCAATGAATGCTATGAGGTGCAACTGGGGAATAATATCCCAGTTATCATGAAATAGGTCATATTTTAAATTTAAAACCAACCATAAATACTATGTCACCGACAAATACTACAACCGTGATGCAAAAAAAGAAAAAATAGTAATGAATGCTATGAGGTGCAACTGGGGAATAATATCCCAGTTATCATGAAATAGGTCATATTTTAAATTTAAAACCATCTTGTGATTCCTCGGCACGCTTTCTTTTGGCATTATCTCTTTGAGCCTTAAGCCTGTTTTAACATTATTCTTGTGATTGCTCGGCATGCTTTCTGTTGGCATTATCTCTTTGAGCCGCAAGCCTGTTTTCACTTTGTTCTTGTGATTCCTCGGCACGCTTTCTTTTGGCATTATCTCTTTGAGCCTTAAGCCTGTTTTAACATTATTCTTGTGACTACCGTACCTGGTAGGAGTGTGCCTGTTACTATTGTCTCTTTTACTACTTTGACTAATGCTACCGTACCTGGTGCAAGTGTGCCTGTTACTATTATCTCTCTTACTACTTTGACTAATGCTACCGTACCTGGCACGAGTATCCCTCTTACTATTGTCTCTCCTACTACTTTGACTAATTTTACTGTACCTGGTGCAAGTGTGCCTGTTACTATTGTTTTACAAGACTGCGTATATAGGATATGGGACTGCAAGCTTTCTACACGCCTTCTACTGGTTTTAAAATACTGAAGGTGACCCATTGCTTGTGGTTACCTTTTCATTGAATGTTGGCCTACTCCAAGCCGTTTACTAGTTTTACAAGACTGCGTATATAGGATATGGGACTGCAAGCTTTCTACACGCCTTCTACTGGTTTTAAAATACTGAAGTCACCATCATCATCATCATCATCGTCATCATCATCATCATCATCATCATCATCATCATCATCATCATCACCATCATCTTAATCATCGTCATCATTATCATCATCATCATCATCGTCATCATCATCGTCATCTTTATCATCACCATCATCATCATCATCATCGTCATCATCATCATCATCATCATCATCATCATCATCATCATCATCACCATCATCGTATTTCATACATTTTTAAGTATATTCTGTTATTTCAGACATTTTTAGAGTATTCTAGTATTTCAGGGTTTTGTGTCTAGTTTTAAATATAGGCATTATACATCTTTAGTATAGTGTAGGCATTTCCAAAATGTTTTAGTATTTCATACATTTTTAAGTATATTCTGTTATTTCAGACATTTTTAGAGTATTCTAGTATTTCAGGGTTTTGTGTCCAGCCGAAGAGGAGGCAGACAGAGTGGCAGCTGAGAAAGAGGAGGCAGACAGAGTGGCAGCTGAGAAAGAGGAGGCAGCCAGGATTGCTGAAGAAGAGGAGGCAGCTAGGATCGCTGCTGAGGAGGCAGCCCAGATTGCAGCCGAAGAGGAGGCAGACAGAGTGGCAGCTGAGAAAGAGGAGGCAGACAGAGTGGCAGCTGAGAAAGAGGAGGCAATCATCATCATCATTAACATCATTATAATTATCATCATCATCATCATCATCAACATGATCATCATCATCATCATCATCATCATCGTTACAGTTATCATCATCATTATTAACATCATTAACATCATTATCATCATTAAAATCATCATCATCATTAACATCATTATAATTATCATCATCATCATCATCATCAACATGATCATCATCATCATCATCATACATACAAAAGAGCTACAAACTCAACACGATCGACAATAATTCCATATGTGAATCTCCAAAAAAATTTTCCCCTGTTCCGTCCAGATTTCTTAATTTCTTAATTTCTCTGGTTAGTTATGTGATTACAACAGACTTCAACATACAAAAGAGCTACAAACTCAACACGATCGACAATAATTCCATATGTGAATCTCCAAAAAAATTTTCCCCTGTTTAGTAGTAGTAGTAGCACAAGTAGTAGTAGTAGTAGTAGTAGTAGTAGTAGTAGTAATAGTAGTAATAGTTGTAGTAGTAGTAGTAGTAGTAGTAGTAATAGTAGTAATAGTTGTAGTAGTAGTAGTAGTAGTAGTAGTAGTAGTAGTAGTAGCACAAGTAGTAGTAGTAGTAGTAGTAGTAGTAGTAGTAGTAATAGTAGTAATAGTTGTAGTATATGGTAGCTGTTCTCACAACTATCAAATGAATTTAACACTATACGTCATGTATAGCAGTTTGAATTGAATTTAGAGATCTTTGATCTTTGAAATTCTTAAGCCATCTGATGATCGAGGTAGCGCTCGTGAAAACGTTTATGGTAGCTGTTCTCACAACTATCAAATGAATTTAACACTATACGTCATGTATAGCAGTTTGAATTGAATTTAGAGGAAACTTCTACAGTAGGGTTCTCTGATACGCTGAATCTGATGGTGTGATTTTCGTTAAGATTCTATGTCTTTTAGGGGGCGTTTCCCCCTATTTTCTAAAATAACGCAAATTTTCTCAGGCTCGTAACTTTTGATAGATAAGACTAAACTTGATGAAACTTATATATTTAAAATCAGCATTAAAATGTGATTCTTTTGATGTAGCTATTGGTACCAAAAAAAAAAAAAATCTTATTTCATTCGGAATTTCTTTGTTTCTGGGTCACTTACGGTTTAACTGCTTCCCAGGTTTCTACTATATAGAAAACATTAAAAAAAAAAAAAAAATTTTTTAAACGTTAAAAAAAACGTTAAAAAAAAAAAAAAATCTTATTTCATTCGGAATTTCTTTGTTTCTGGGTCACTTACGGTTTAACTGCTTCCCAGGTTTTGCTCTTCATTTTCACTTTTAACAAGCTCACATGCTTGGTGTCACATGTCTTCTAACCGCGTGTGTATTTGCTTTTCATTTTCATTTTTAACTTGCTCACATGCTCGGTGTCACATGTCTTCTAACCGCGTGTGTCTCTGCTCTTCATTTTCACTTTTAACAAGCTCACATGCTTGGTGTCACATGTCTTCTAACCGCGTGTGTATTTGCTTTTCGAGTAAATCAAAAGCGAGTAAATCTACGGCTCTCAAAAACGAGTATCTACGACTCAAATCGAGTAAATTGAGTAAATCAAAAACGAGTAAATCCACGGCTCTTAAAAACGAGTATCTACGGCTCGAATCGAGTAAATCGAGTAAATCAAAAGCGAGTAAATCTACGGCTCTCAAAAACGAGTATCTACGACTCAAATCGAGTAAATTGAGTAAATAATTGAATTTTGATATCAATAGCTACATCAAAAGAATTGCATTTTAATGCTGATTTTAAATATGTAAGTTTCATCAATTTTAGTCTTACCCATCAAAAGGTACGAGCCTGAAAAAATTTGCTTTATTTAGGAAAATAGGGAGAAACACCCCCTAAAAGTCGTAGGATCTTAACGAAAATGACACCATCAGATTCAACGTATCAGAGAACCCTACTGAATGTAATGCTGAATAAACTAACCCCTTATATCAGCAAAATTTTCACCTCTCGGAGACCTAAACCGTATATAGCATGGTTTTAGAGGTGGTTGATACACCAGGAGACATTTTTTTTTCATTTTTGTTCTTTTTTTTAGAATGTAATGCTGAATAAACTAACCCCTTATATCAGCAAAATTTTCACCTCTCGGAGACCTAAACCGTATATAGCATGCATGTCATAGTAACCTGATACGTCTTGTACCCCTTAATGATAGTGCCATTCTTGAGATATAAAGGCTGCGTTTTTTACTATACCGGATTATTCATGTATCAGATCAATTTTCACATGGGATAGTGGTTGCGTTTGCAGCATGTCATAGTAACCTGATACGTCTTGTACCCCTTAATGATAGTGCCATTCTTGAGATATAAAGGCTGCGTTTTTTGGAAAGCAACAAAATTGACTGAGATGCACTTTTGAGCATGCTCTTTAATATGGCTCAATTATGCAAATGAAATTTGTACCGTGTTACCGTTATTGCGGGCGAAAAGGGTCGAAAACACCAGAATACTTCCGTGTTTGAGGAAAGCAACAAAATTGACTGAGATGCACTTTTGAGCATGCTCTTTAATATGGCTCAATTATGCAAATGAAATTTGTACCTGGGACGGCGGGAGGAGGCTCTCGACACCGCTAGGGAGGCCGTCGAGCTTTACAGGCAGCTCGCCCAGGCCAGACCAGATGCCTTCACACCCGACCTGGCCTCCTCCCTCAACAATCTCGCCACCATGCTCAGCGACCTGGGACGGCGGGAGGAGGCTCTCGACACCGCTAGGGAGGCCGTCGAGCTTTACAGGCAGCTCGCCCAGGCCAGAGAGCCTTGGAACGAGGACGCTGCGCCGCTCATCCACTTGTTCCCAGGCTCCGCCTGGGAACACACTGGCCAGGAGGCTCCGCCTCGC
This sequence comes from Alatinidae sp. Z8VKAUB7J3, assembly GCA_010016025.2. Taxonomy (NCBI): domain Eukaryota; kingdom Metazoa; phylum Cnidaria; class Cubozoa; order Carybdeida; family Alatinidae; species Alatinidae sp. Z8VKAUB7J3. The sequence continues at coordinate 258,186,918 of JAAAKM020721499.1, forward strand.
GGCTCGCATGCAGCGTGTGGCAGAGCCACACCGGCATCGCGTTCCAAGGCGGAGCCTTGGAACGAGGACGCTGCGCCGCTCATCCACTTGTTCCCAGGCTCCGCCTGGGAACACACTGGCCAGGAGGCTATACCCTTTGCTTTTTGGGAGAAATTGGCCCTTTTTGAAAATCCCTATTTTTGGGCAAAAAGTAAGGCTATACTCTTTGCTTTTTGGGAGAAATTGGCCCCTTTTGAAAATCCCTATTTTTGGGCAAAAAGTAAGGCTATACCCTTTGCTTTTTGGGAGAAATTGGCCCTTTTTGAAAATCCCTATTTTTGGGCAAAAAGTAAGGCTATACTCTGTTAAGATTCTCTTACTTTTAGGTGGTGTTTCCCCCTATTTTCCCAAATAAGGTAAATTTTCTCAGGCTCTTAACTTTTGATGACAAAGGCTAAATTTGATGAAACTTATATATTTATATAATTCTCTTATTCTCTATGTTAAGATTCTCTTACTTTTAGGTGGTGTTTCCCCCTATTTTCCCAAATAAGGTAAATTTTCTCAGGCTCTTAACTTAGCCTTACCTTTTGGCCAATAATCGGTATTATCAAAAAGGGCCTATCTTTGGAGAAAAGCAAAGGGGTTAGCCTTACCTTTTGGCCAATAACCGGTATTTTCAAAAAGGGCCTATTTTTGGAGAAAAGCAAAGGGGTGAGCCTTACCTTTTGGCCAATAATCGGTATTATCAAAAAGGGCCTATCTTTGGAGAAAAGCAAAGGGGTTAGCCTTACAATCGCTCAATTTTAGCAAAAGAGTAAGGCTATAATAAGGCAAACTTGCAGAAAATCAACAATCTCTGAAATCGCTCAATTTTAGCAAAATAGTAAGTCTATAATAAGACAAGTTTGCAGAAAATCAACAATCTCTGGAATCGCTCAATTTTAGCAAAAGAGTAAGGCTATAATAAGGCAAACTTGCAGAAAATCAACAATCTCTGAAATCGCTCTATCATCATCATCATTATCATCACCATTATCATCATCATCATCATCATCATCATCATTATCATCATCATTATCATCATTATCATCATCATCATTATCATCATCATCATCATCATTATCATTATCATTATCATCATCATTATCATCATCATCATTATCATCACCATTATCATCATCATCATCATCATCATCATCATTATCATCATCATTATCATCAACTACTACTACTACTTCTTCTACTACTACTACTACTACTGCTGCTACTACTGCTACTACTACTACTACTCCTACTATTACTATTACTACTACTACTACTGCTACTACTACTACAACTACTACTACCACTGCTACTGTTACTACTACTACTACTTCTTCTACTACTACTACTACTACTGCTGCTACTACTGCTACTACTACTACTACTCCTACTATCCCTAACCCTAACCTTAACCCTTTCCCTAACCCTAACCCTAACTCTAACCCTAACCATTCCCCTATCCCAAACCCTAACCCTAACCCTAACCCTAACCCTAACCCTAACCATAACCCTAACCCTAACCCTAACCCTACCCCTAACCCTAACCTTAACCCTTTCCCTAACCCTAACCCTAACTCTAACCCTAACCATTCCCCTATCCCAAACCCTATATAATCTTAGGCAGCTACATAATGAAATGTTGCATAAAAAGACATCTGTTTGACTTTTTGCAGTTTATTATAATCTTAGGCAGCTACATAATGAAATGTTGCATAAAAAGACATCTGTTTGGCTTTTTGCAGTTTATTATAATCTTAGGCAGCTACATAATGAAATGTTGCATAAAAAGACATCTGTTTGACTTTTTGCAGTTTATTATAATCTAGACAGACATACAGACAGACAGACGGACAGACAAACTAGACAGATGGACATACAAACAGACAGACAGACAGACCAGAAAGACAAACAGACAGATCAGACAGACAGAAAGACAGACAGACCAGAAAGACCAGACCAGAAAGACAGACATACAGACAGACAGACGGACAGACAAACTAGACAGATGGACATACAAACAGACAGACAGACAGACCAGAAGCATAGCTCTATTATCAAAGACCTTTCAGCTCTTATAACATACATTAAAGCACAGTGATTTCTGCTACGTCCCGTGCGCTAGTTAGTGTTTGCTATGGGTGCCCAGCTTTGTAAAATGGCTTTGAGCATAAGCGCTTAGCATAGCTCTATTATCAAAGACCTTTCAGCTCTTATAACATACATTAAAGCACAGTGATTTCTGCTACGTCCCGTGAACAAAAACAGATACAAAAGCAGAAACAAAAGCAGAAACAGATACAAAAGCAGAAACAAAAACAGATACAAAAGCAGTAACAAAAGCAGAAACAGATACAAAAGCAGAAACAAAAGCAGAAACAGATGCATAAGCAGAAACAAAAACAGATACAAAAGCAGAAACAAAAGCAGAAACAGATACAAAAGCAGAAACAAAAACAGATACAAAAGCAGGCCCAGTTCCAGAATACCGATTTTAGGCCAAAAGGTAAGGCTATACCCTTTGCTTTTAGGCAAAAATAGACCCAGTTCCAGAATACCGATTTTAGGCCAAAAGGTAAGGCTATACCCTTTGCTTTTAGGCAAAAATACGCCCAGTTCCAGAATACCGATTTTAGGCCAAAAGGTAAGGCTATACCCTTTGCTTTTAGGCAAAAATAGACCCAGTTGATGGAATCGAATGATGAAATGGAACGATGGAATAGAACGATGGAATGGAATGATGGAATGGAACGATGGAATGGAACGATGGAATGGAATGATGGAATGGAATGATGGAATGGAACGATGGAATGATGGAATGGAATGATGGAATCGAATGATGAAATGGAACGATGGAATAGAACGATGGAATGGAATGATGGAATGGAACGATGGAATGGAAGTAGATCTACTTTTAACCTTCATCTAACTTTAAGTACAGGTTAAAGGTAGATCTACTTTAAACCTTCATCTAACTTTAAGTACAAGTTAGAAGTAGATCTACTTTTAACCTTCATCTATTTTTTAGTGAAGGTTAGAAGTAGATCTACTTTTAACCTTCATCTAACTTTAAGTACAGGTTAAAGGTAGATCTACTTTAAACCTTCATCTAACTTTTATACCCTTTGCTTTTTCTTGAAAATAGGCCCTTTTTGAAGACATAGATTATTGGCTAAAAAGTAAGGCTATGCCCTCTGCTTTTTCTTGAAAATAGGCCCTTTTTGAAGATACCGATTTTTGGCTAAAAAGTAAGGCTATACCCTTTGCTTTTTCTTGAAAATAGGCCCTTTTTGAAGACATAGATTATTGGCTAAAAAGTAAGGCTATGCCCTTGATATGATATGATATATGATATGATATGATATATGATTTGATATCATATAATATATGATATTATAAATATATGATATGATATATGATATGATATCGTATGATATTATATGATATGATATATGGTATGACATAAGATATGATATGATATGATATATGATATGATATGATATATGATTTGATATCATATAATATATGATATTATAAATATATGATACTTTTTTTAGTTTTTTCAGTTTTTTTTTAGTTTTTTATTGGTTTTTACCTTTATTTTAGCTTATTTTTCAGTTTTTTTCTTTTTTTTAGTTTTTTTTAGTTTTTAGTTTTTTTAGTTTTTTACCTTTTTTTAGTTTTTTTAGTTTTTTTAGTTTTTTAGCTTTTTTATTTTTTTTATTAGTTTTTAGTTTTTTTTGCAGTTTTTGCCTTTTTTTAAAAATGCAATTTTGGTGCTACTGAGGTACAGTACTTAGGCCACTGTATTTCCAAGAATGGTATTAGGCCAGACTCTGAGAAAATAAGGGCCATTAGGGACATGCCTACACCCAGTTCCACCAAGCAGGTTCGAGCATTTCTGGGCCTGGCAGGATACTATCGTAGATTTGTTCCCAACTTTGCCACAGTGGCATATCCACTGTCACAACTGACCTAATAATGTCTTAAATTTGAAACTAGTAAACTAGAGATTGCCTTTTTCTGGAAACATATTGTATATACTTTAAAATATAGAGCCCCCTGGCTAGCTCCTCGTTGGAATCTTCAGTTCATCAATTGTAAACATGCTCATTTGTAACCTAAAGAGGGTGGTCTGGCAATAGGTGCTCTATAACTGTAAGGTGATCCTAATTAAGGGTAAGTTCAGCCTTACCCGGGATTTCAAAAGTGCTCCATGTCCAGGGGCTGTATTCTCCCCTCTTATATATCTTAGGAACTAGTGAATAGCTTTGAGATTTATCACACACACCAAAGATCAAACAAATTTGGTTGCCAAAATACAGACGGTTAGTGCAGTGGTCGAGTTTTAATCATGTGATCATATTCTACTTTTACCCGTTGTTAGTACACCTAGACCTGTCAGCAGTAACTACAAAGCCTAAGTACAAATTTATCGATTTTCTACTACTAGAGTTATTATGCCTTCTGCCTTTGGAACCTTTAAATCATGCTCATTTGGCTTGTACTACGAAAACAAAATACTCAGCCCGATACAAAGAGCCTTTCATTTGTAAGATCAATCGTGGTAAGAGATGCTACTGCACTTGTTAGGCACTGTACACTACATAGTCATAGCCTTGATGCGACAACTTACCAATAAGTATCTCGTGTGTGAGGCTGTCAAAAGCTTTCTTCACATCAAGGAATATTGCCGCAGGGATAAGGCCGAAGTCTAAAGACTGTCGTACAAAATGAAGAAGCATATTACATGCGTGTTCTGTTGAGCACTTCTCCCGAAAACCAAATTGGTGCCGATGAAAAAACTTCTTCGCGTCTAGGAAACTCAGCAGACGTAAGTCGTTTTTCCTCCTTGTGTTGTAACTATGAACGTTCGAGTTCTTTACGATATTTAAATTATAGTCCACAAGTCCGTGAATGTATCTAAAAGTGCTCAAATACCTATGGACGCGACGTCGTTGGAGTAAAGTTGGCCAGTTGAGTGTTTCTAGGGCGGTTGTAGATGAAGCGTAGCTTGGCAAATCGAGTATAATTTTTGCGGCTCTTTGCAATCATAAAATAGTCTAATATCTTCATTTTTTCAACATACGTAGCTATTACCCTCAGAAACTAAAACTTTTGAAATAGGAAAAGAGCCTTTAATCACATTCTTTACCATTTGCAATCATAAAATAGTCTAATTTCTTCATTTTTTCAACATATGTAGCTATTACCCTCGAAAACTAAAACTTTTGAAATAGGAAAAGAGCCTTTAATCACCTTGATGTCGCTCTCACCATCGTATGCCACTGGCTTATTAATAACTGTCTTATACAGATTGATACCACTGCTGGAAGGTTCCGTTGCCATTTTATTCGTAACTTAAAAACTGTAAAAACAACTCTTCTGGTCCACTATGTTATGTCCGAGCGCACAAGGCTAGCCGCACTTGGTATCACGATAAGAGAGAACAACTTGATCTTCACTACGTATCTCTTGAGAATACTGTGCAGAATTTACTGGAGAAGTAAAATCGAGAGCTTGTATCCCATTTTCTTTGGTGTTTGGTTAAAATATCCTAAACTTTGCGGATAACAGTGTTAACAAAACTCGGTGAGAATTTCGAACCTCACACAAGTTGACTTGCGATTGTTTCGAGTAAAAGATGGAACACATTTTGCCTGCAGGTTTGTAGAAGAATGCGGTCAAGGCGTCGATTAGTGTTGACAGGTTTTGTCTGGATACTACTTTTAGTGTTTGCTAGTATCGTATTGCCCTGTTTTGTCTTCACTTCGATTCATATTTTGCTGTACCTTGAGAAGATATTTAGCTTTGTAGTATGGCTACTTTTGATGTTGCAGCGTTTTTGGACGGCGACTTAAATGTCGATAGTGTGTCCCGTTTACGTAAAGCAGATTTGCTGTGTCAAAATTTGGCATATTCTTGTCTAGGGAAGTGGCTGCCCCCGTATTGCAAGGCTCACGCACTAAGCTAAGCACTGCAATTTTTCAGTCCAGCCACTTGGGGTCATTTCCCATCTCTTTCGTATTTGATTGATAAGAGATAATGTGACCCGGAACTCTAATGATAGCAGCACGAGCATGCTAACACAAGTCAGTCACGCAGCCAGTGGAATAATAGTCTAATATCTTCATTTTTTCCACAGAAAAAGCTATTACCCTCGAAAACTACAACTTTTGAAATAGGAAAAGAACCTTTAATCACATTCTTTACCATTTGCAATCATAAAATAGTCTAATATCTTCATTTTTGCAACATACGTAGCTATTACCCTTGAAAACTAAAACTTTTGACATAGGAAAAGAGCCTTTAATCACATTCTTTACCATATCAATGTCTTAAGTTTCAACAGAGTCTCATTAGTTTCTGTTGCCAAAATTAAATCGTCAACATAGACAGCAACTATAACAGTTTCCCCATCACTTGAAGTATAAACGCATGGGTCAGAATCCGACTGCTTTAGGGTAGTACTCTTCAAGAAGCAGTCAAGAGCCGCATTCCAGCATCTTGGGGACTGCTTAAGTCCATAGAGGGATTTCTTAAGCACCATGGAATGTACGCATTCCAAGCATGCAATTGTCACTAAAAACAGCTTTTGGTGCTATTCTAAACGCATTGTGAACCATGGAATGTACGCATTCCAAGCATGCAAGTGTCACTAAAAGCAGCTTTTGGTGCCCTTCTAAACGCATTGTGCACCATGGAATGTACGCATTCCATTCATGCAAGTGTCACTAAAAACAGCTTTTGGTGCTATCACTGAACAATTGATCTTTGTGATGCCAGGAAATAGATCTGGATAGCAAAAGTGGCAGTAGCTGGCTGAATTTTCCCGATGCACGACATACATGTGTGGTGATAGCTCAGTCACAGCCTCTGCCAGTGCAGATTGTATCACCTAGGTAGCAAAAACTGGCCACAACCTCAACAGATTCTCCTCCAACAGTAAACTCATGAAAGGTCTTGCATCAACATAGTTTGGATACACTAGATGCGTACATTCCATGGTGCACAAAGCGTTCAAAATAGGCTAATGACGCGTATTTAAGATAGTTTGAATACAATAGATGCGTACATTCCATGGTGCACAAAGCGTTCAAAATAGGCTAAGGACGCATATTTGACATAGTTTGGATACACTAGATGCGTACATTCCATGGTGCACAAAGCGTTCAAAATAGGCTATTATCCACTCTAATACTTCTCCCTTAAATTTTTTAGAAATGCTATCGATATCCATAAAGTAACCCCAATAGTCATCCTCTTTTTCTTCATTGTTCAAAAGTTTTTGAAATTCATCATGCTCTTCTAAGAACTCTTCGTATTTGTTCATCCATTTCGTGTAAGTGGATCTCACTTCAGCCAGATTATCATTACAATTTAAAAGCGCATATATTTCATCGTGAACTCGGACCTGAGGGTGATTCCTCTTTGTCCCATATGTTCAGCTATAAAATGTTAAGCTCGTATTTTGTATGGGCTTACCAGTAATGAAAGTCAACTATGCGGTCCAAAAAACTATTAAGTTAGTGCTATTGGCTTGCAGGGAGGTCCGCTAAATCCTCACCGTGGATGCTGAATGAAGGAGTGAGGCATTCATGTGACTGCAAGTTTGCATGTTATCCATTCAGTGCATGTTATCCGTTCAGTACATGTTATCCATTCAGTACATGTTATCCATTCAGTGCATATTATCCCTTCGGTACATGTTATCCATTCATTGCATGTTATCCATTCATTGCATGTTATCAATTCAATGCATGTTACCCATTCAGTGCATGTTATCCGTTCAGTACATGTTATCCATTCAGTGCATGTTATCCATTCAGAGATTGAAAAGGGGATGACAAACAGAGGCATCTGAGAAGTTAGGCGTCCCTAACCTAGTGTTCAACAGGCTGCTAGTCCTGATTCAGACGATCCGTTTAAAGATCTTCAGGAGAGCTTAAATAAATTGAGACAAATAGATTCGTCGATAGTTCCAGATAATGTCACAGCCACTACTCTAGTGAGTTTGGATGACGAAGTTATTACAACTGCATTGCGTTGAACATCCCTTGCAGTTGATGGAAAAGGCAGTATCTTACCATTTGACAGGCAATTCCTTAAATGAAATCTCATGGTATCCTGTTGCTATGCTTTGTGTACCGGCTTCTCATAACAGCACAAGTCGACAGCATAAGCGGCAGCGAACAGACCACAGTCATTCCCACCTACTTCGGGGCTGGTGTTCATTAAGGCCAAAACAAGGCTCAGAAACAAACTGACTAATTTTTTTAAGGACATTATTACTCAAACCAAAACTATCAACTGAACGACTGCTAGGAAGTTGGGAAATAATACTAGAAATCTCAGTAGTACTACATGGGGAAAGGAAAAAAGACTTCTCTGCCAAGGGAAAACAACTTACTCTACTCGGGGGTGGAATTAGAACTGAAGGAAGTGTGGTGAAATACGAATTGAAGGCACTTGAGTTTTCTTTGGTGGCCTGAAGGTGACCTAACAAAGGAACCCCAAACATTCGGGATGTCAACGCATATATTTGGAGCTAAATCCTCCCCGAGCGTTTGTGGATACGCCCTCAGGAAAACAGCCTTAGATAATGTGAACGATTTTGGTCCAGCAGCAATCGACGCTGTTCATAACAGCTTCTATGTCGATGATCTTTTAAGATCCTTTGAGAAAGCTTCATGTTACAGTTGGTGTCTCTTTACAGATGAGCATATTAAAACATTTTGACCTCTACTTCTTTTCCTTGTACATACATTCCTTGTATCTCAGTAATTCATATTGTGACTTACCAGGAGGATAAAGAAAGATGTAGGGTGTATTCAGGACCATTTGCTTTCAACCAGTATTTGATATCCCATATTTTGGAGTCTAGTTATGGACAAGAAGGGGTCTAATTCTGAACCCAACACCTCCTTAGCATAAGTATGCTCCTTTTCTTCCAGGTTGCTACAACAGATCGTATTTATGTGTTCCATTACTTCTTGACTATTACTCAACCATTTCCTTAAGTGAAACCCACCCTGAGCTAAACGTTCCAATGACTTCTTAAACAGTTCCTTGGCAGCCTCTGGTGTATCTTGACCTGATACTAAATCATCTATTCTATGGTGCACAATGTGTTCAAAATAACCTAACAAGGCGTTTTTAGTGACAATTGCATGCTTGGAATGCGTACAGTCCATGGTGCACAATGTGTTCAAAATAACCTAACAAGGCGTTTTTAGTGACATTTGCAGGCTTGGAATGCGTACATTCCATGGTGCACAATGTGTTCAAAATAACCTAACAAGGCGTTTTTAGTGACAATTGCATGAATAGTCTAATATCTTCATTTTTTCAACATACGTAGCTCTTACCGCCGAAAACTAAATTTTTTGAAATAGGAAAAGAGCCTTTAATCACATTCTTTACCATTTGCAATCATATAATAGTCTAATATCTTCATTTTTTCCATAGACAAAGCTATTACCCTCGAAAACTAAAACTTTTAAAATAGGAAAAGAGCCTTTAATCACATTCTTTACCATGTTGCACTTATGATACGTCAAATGTATAATATGATGTTTATAGAACTTAAACATAAAATTTTAGAATGATGAAATGATATAGAAAAGGAAGAACCTATTATTGTTAACTGCGGACGTTGCACTTATGATACGTCAGGTGTATAATATGATGTTTATAGAACTTAAACATAAAATTTAGGAATGATAAAATGATGTAGAAACGGAAGAAGTTATTTTGCTAAATTCCTCATGCGGCTGGTGTAAGTCGTCTAGTACTCCATGCACTATCCGACAATTTCTTTGATGTGACTTTAAGCCGCGAAGACCTTTGCAACGCTTTCCACAAGAACAAACGACGCTGTCTGTATTGGCAATGACACCCGGTTGTATTGATTGATCTATCCCTGAAAACTCAACCGTTGACGTTCGAAATGGAATACCGTCACCTGTATATTAAAGTGATTATGCGATCTATCGACGGATTCATGTCAATCCTTATGATCAGTTTCAAATTATCGAGTTATCAGTAGCTATTCTTCGTATCATAACAAGATTTACAAATATTATTAGTGCCTGTAAGTACACACAAGAATTTGTTCTTGCCAATTTTATACATAGCTTCATTGATAACAGTAAATTTAAAGTTATAAATATATTCCATATTAGATGCGTACATTCCATGGTGCATAAAGCGTTCAAAATAGGCTAATAATGCATACTTGACCGAGTTTGCAAACACTAGATGCGTACATTAGATGGTGCACAAAGCATTCAAAGTTGGCTAATAAGGCATATTTAACATAGTTTGCATACACTAGATGCGTACAGGCCATGCTGCACAAAGTGATCAAAAAAGGCCCATAAGTCACATTTGACATATTACTTGAGGCATACGATTACCCTAGGGCATTCCCTTAGATCTTATTATCAGAGACTTTGACGAGATTGCTGCATTATATATCTAGATAAATATTTGTAATTATGTCATAAACGTCCTCCCCAAATTGTGCCAAAAATTGGGTAGAAAATTGTTTGCAAATTAATGCACATCAGCCTTATAATGTTATGTCCCTAATTCCACTCTCCGAAATTACTCTTCTCTAAGGAATAGTGAACTATGGCTTCGAATGTATCAGTATAAGCCTGTAGTATGGCAGCTTAGTTACTTTGGCCGACTAGTACGTAATACAGGTTAACACCAGGCAACTAAAGAACAGCAGCAGTCCAATCTTACCGATGAAATGAAACTCCTTTGTCTTTTCCAGTGTGGCTTGTACTACAGTTAATAGCTGAGCAAGATGTAGGTTTTTTTGAAGTTTTTATCTTTTTAGTTTTTTTATTTTTATTCATATTTTTTTAGTTTTCTTTTTCTCCTTTATTTTTCAGTTTTTTTCCTTTTTTTAGTTTTTTTTCTTTTTTAGTTATTTTAGTTTTTACCTTTTTTAGTTCTTTTTAGTTTTTTAGCTTTTTTCAGTTTTTTTTATTAGTTTTTAGTTTATTTTATGGTTTTTCCTTTTTTATTATGCAAGTGTCACTAAAAACAGCTTTTGGTGCTATTCTAAACGCATTGTGCACCATGGAATGTACGCATTCCATTTATGCAAGTGTCACTAAAAACAGCTTTTGGTGCTATTCTAAACGCATTTTGCACCATGGAATGTACGCATTCAAAGTATGCAAGTGTCAATAAAAACAGCCCTTTGGTGCTATTCTAAACGCATTGTGCACCATGGGCGTTAATCATTCTGATACGATATTTGCCAGTGTCTTTCTTCGCACTGTAGCTTTTTTATTTTAGTGTCATATTTCCAGTGCTATAATTTACAGTACCATATTACAGTCCCATACTGTTATTTTCGTTTCTGCTGGGTTTTTTCCAGTGCCATCATTTTTAGTGCCTTTACTCTTATGCCTTATTCCCACCGAGTATTTTAGCATACTGTTTATAACTATGTCAAATATGCCTTATTAGCTTATTTTGGACGCTTTGTGCGCCATGGAATGTACGCCTCTACTGTATGCAAACTATATCAAATATGCCTTATCAGCTTATTTTGAACGCTTTTTTCACTATGGAATGTACACATCTAGTGTATGCAAACTATGTCAAATATGACTCATTAGCCTATTATGAGCGCTTTGTTCACCATGGAATGTACGCGTACCAGCTCCTCCATCACTACGTTTAAATCGATATTTTATACTGAAGTAAGTTGGTCAGTGAAACTGAATTGAATTGAAACTTGACTTCGTGTTGCAAATGCCTTCATCATGGCGACTTCCCTCTTCTGCTTTGATTTCGAAACTGTCAATGCCCTTAAACCTTAACCAAAATTATCTATTACATCTGTGTAAAATTATCTTTTAATGAATTCCAAAAATGTTTACCGGATGTAAGTCTGATCGGAATGAAATACAAGTTGCTACTCTAAAAGCAGCAAGAGTTACCTCAAAAGCTGCTTTGAACCTTAGAATAATTTGCTATTCTAAATACCTGAGAAACACAAATATTCATTACAAATATCGGAACCAATAATTAAGATCAGAAGTCTCAATGATCGCAACTAAATGACTTTAAACTGAATATGTAAGAAGAAACATGTATTTAATTGATAAATAGGACAATTATTTAATTACTATGGTAAGCATGGAAATTGAGAGTACATTTTACCTAAAATGAGCCCTGTTTATGGTCTCTGTCAAGGCCAAGATTCCAATGCACAGTTGATGCAACTTCATTTAACAGGTAGATACTGGGTTTGTTGTGTTTACAAGTGATTGTTTTTTGCTAGTTTTGTACTTTGCTCCACAATTTGTTTATCCCCCTCATCCCCCCTAGTTTACACTTCCAAGCTATTTCGCTCCTATGTGTTTTCAAACATCACTTTCGCAAGAGTATATTTTTACACAGTACCGGATTAAGCTATTGCATGCCCGTCACACTGCGATATTTGGGTACAATACGCACATTGATGCTAGCTACTAAAAGAAGGCATTGGCGACAAATAATGAAAAAGCTAACCGACTAACGGAACCGACTAACCGGCTGACCGACTAACGGAACCGACTAGCCGACTGACCGACTAACGGAACCGACTAACCGACTGACCGACTAACGGAACCGACTCGGGTGGGCAGCCAACCACCGAGTCGGGTGTGTAGCCAACTAACCGACTAACGGAACCGACTGACGGACTAACGGAACCAACTAACCAACTAACCGACTAACGGTGAACAATGGTGCATGTGAGTATTCTGTAACTACAGTTTGTTGACATTTTCTACAAGAAACTAGTCATTTGATCATGCTCTTTCCCTATAAAATGTTTTGCTTTACAACTGAAGTGGTTGGGCAGATCTGTGCTATAAAAATGAGAGACAAGTACTTGCTCACTGCCCTGCTTCTTTGTTTACATTTTCGAAATCAGCTGACTTTTGTTTTCTCTACTTAAGTGGTGTCTGATGGTTGCATTTAATAGAAATGGCGAACATGTCAGTCCAAATGCTAAGCGAGTAAACCTATATGTCAAAAGTTCATCAGAATCAGGTGGCATCCAAAGAAAACGACATGCATCTCGATCGATAGAGTTGATTCCAATCATCAGAAAGGCTTTCCTGATGTCAGATGAAAATGCAATTTTGTGCATTCTAAAGCGAAGCGATCTCAAATCAGAAATCGATAAACTACTTGACTGGGATATCATTGAAGAAAGTGACTCACCATATCGAAACCCTGTGGTTATGACGAAAAAGAAGGATGGCAGTTATCGTTTCTGCCTAGATTTACGCGAATTAAATAGTCATGCGGTAAAACCGGCATATGAGGTGCCACGGGTTGAGGATCTTTTATCCCGGTTAGAAGGCTCTACAGTTATATGCCTTAATAACCTATTTTGAACGCTTTGTGCATCATGGAATGTACGCATCTAGTGTATGCAAACAATGTCAAATATACCTTATTAGCATAATTTGAATGCTTTGTGCACCATGAAATGTACGCATCTAGTGCATGCGAACTGTGTCAAATATGGCTTTTTAGCCTATTTTGAACGCTTTGTGCACCATGGATTGTAAGCATTTAGTGTATGGGTAGTTTCCGGTACCACGCCCAATGCTTGTCAGGGGTCTTTGATTGAGGGATTGCGAACGAATATTTGTCCTGCACAAAACAATAATACCATTGATTCATATCGTGATAGCCCCACGCCACCTTTTGTGATATTCGTGGCTGCCTACGGGCTTGAGCTGTAAACAAGATATTTTCGTTAAGTGGTTACTTAAGCTACCTTTTGCAGCAATTATTCAAAACTGTTTACTATCACCGAAGAGCTCCGCCCTCTGTATCAACAACAACTACGACAAGACATACACGTTAAAACAGCACCCTTAACCAAATCAACACCGACTCTCTTTCCACCAACTAGTGGATTCCATTTCCTAGGCGAAGATCAAGTTAGGAACTTTGATATAGACCAAGTGGATATTGGTGATGACATACGCTCCATCCTTGAAGTGAATTCTTGGAGTCTTGCAACCAATTCCGCAATCTCGGCCATCTCTGTGATCCCTTCTTGGTCTTGACTTCCTGGGTCCGTATCCACTTTCCGTCCTTCCGGGGGTACCTTCGTGTAATCCCACTTCTGACACCAATTTGTAAGGGCGGCGGCGGTCGGGCGCAACAGCAAGACGATCAAATGACACAACTTTGCGATTAGCAGTTCTGTATCAGGACCATATTGATTACATTTACGACATATTGTATTATTCAGTCCCTCACAACAACAAACATGCAAAGCCCTTACCATGGAACTCTTGATATCACAGTATGACTATGCTGATTCATTAATAGGTAGTTCCTTGTTAGTATATATCACATACACCGCCTTGCCAACGCAACATATTGCGACCATATTGATTACATTTACGACATATTGTATTATTCAAAAAAAATACAATGAAAAAATAAATATGAAAAAGTTTTTTCAACTGAAAGTAAGGAGAAGCATTAAAATTTAAAACGAACAGAAATTATTACGCATATGATGGGCTCACCTCCTCCTAATACCTCGCTCTTTTTAAAGCTAAAGTATTTTTAGTAATTTCAACTATTTATTCTACGGCTTTTGTGATTCAGGGGTCATTCTTAAGAAATTGGAACCAATCTTAACCACAGGAATACGGTCTTACGTTTGACGTCTCCATCCGTGGTCTCCTGACTCCTACACTACGAGATATGTGTATCAGCGATAAGATTGCACGGTAATGTTCACCTTAACACCTAATTTATTCGTATCACTGTAAGGCTCCCAATCTTAACCACAGGAATATGGTGTTCCACTTGACGTCTCCACCCATGGTCTTGGCAATCTTAGTAAGAAACCCACCCCCGGAGCTCAGCGACCCTATCCTTCGCATGAAGAAGCTCGAAACGTTGGATGGTCACGACGGGATCGTAAATCTGAAATCTAAGCCACACAGCAGAAGCTGGGTTGTGATGGTACGTGATAAGCGCTCAGCCGACACGCTGGCTGCAGCTGTTACTAGCTCCATTCCAAACGTTGAAACCAAAGTAATTGATAAAAAGCCCTTAGTATGTATACTACATATTAATGCCCACTAAAAGCTACTTATCTAGTCTACTACTGATATGACACTACACTGACCTTGTTTTTTACTATGGTAGTCCTTTCCTTGAAAACAATTTCATGAGCCTCTGTAACTTAAAATTGCCTTGAAACCCTTGCTGCCTATCCTTAAATCTCTCCATAACCTACTCAAAGCACAAAATTGCATCCCTTTAATCCCTTTCTATTTGTATTAGTTTGTATACAGTGTCATATATATCAACAACTAAAAGAAGCCTTTTAACTCTCAATTATACTCATGTTCTTAATATAAAAACTATGTTTATGCCTACTCCTTTCAATCTTTTAGAATAATATGTCATGCAAAGAATACTATTAAATAAAATCCCTTTCTATTTGTATTAGTTTGTATACAGTGTCATATATATTCTTCTCCAGCACCACATTTCATATTCTTTATGTCATCTTCTCCAGCACCACATTTCATATTCTTTATGTCATCTTCTCCAGCACCACATTTCATATTCTTTATGTTGTCTTCTCCAGCACCACATTTCATATTCTTTATGTCATCTTCTCCAGCACCACATTTCATATTCTTTATGTCATCTTCTCCAGCACCACATTTCATATTCTTTATGTATAGCGTTGATCTGTTTGGTTCCAGTGAAGAGACATTGTTTATAATCGTTATGACATATTTCCTTTTTCACGACGACATTTTTGACCCCTTTAGCCTTCGTCCTTGATATTTCCAAGCACCTTCTTCTTTATGTTTCAGTGAAGGGGATGAAACTGAGAATACTCTGAAAAGTCAAACTGTAATGTATGAAAAAGCCATGTCTTGATAAATATCAGCTTTAAAAACTAATTATGTCACCTCCACTGGCAAGTCTGCGATACTTTAAACACGACAGAAATCAAAGTTGTACTGAAGTCGATCTGTGCACTGTCCTACGAAACAAACGTGTTATTAACCTATGCTACATAGCTAGCTCAACAACCACGAAAGACTTGAAAACTTTGCTGACGGTATGCCGAACTAAATAAAATTACCTGGTAACTGCAAATTACTAACTTATCGATTTTCCCAAGACATTCTGGAGATGTTCTTCAGTAAGGTACGGGGTAGATTAGGCTGGAACAACAACCCTAACGTTCTTCAATTTAAGTACGCGCTAAGATCATTGCTGTTAAAAAACTGCATCGAGGCTCCTGCTACTGCAAACTGCATAATGTCAGTTGATTCTGAGGGCAAGAACGAATCAAAAGTTGACTCTCAGGATTCGAACCTGGGTTATTGCGGCCACAACGCAATGTACTAACCACTATACGATCACGGCTCATGCATTCAATGCTACAGAAAGGAAAGACTATTTTAATCCTACTCGTTTTTCAAACAAACCTTAAAATTGAAATCACCAGTCCAAAAGGAACATCACATTGATGCATGCCGTGACCAGGATTCGAACCTGGGTTATTGCGGCCACAACGCAATGAAGTTGATATTTCTTCAAATTCTATAATTTCAAGTTTCGACATAGTGTCAATGTATACGAGTATTGATGTAAAAGCAGCGGAAATTCTTCTTGAGAGAAAGATACTAAGAAATTTGGACTTAATTGGTGGTGAAACAGTTTTGGAGGTCGGTGTAATTATGAGTTTAGTTAGGTTGTGCAATATGTTCTCTTATTTTTTTCAATTCAGAGGGGGTTACACTATTTGAAGATATTGGGAATGCTTTCTGCACGCTGGAATGTGAGCATTTCAATAGTGCCATTGAGCGTTATTACACTATTTGAACATATTGGGAATGCGTTCTGCACGCTGGAATGTGAGCATTTCAATCGTGCCATTGAGCGTTATTACACTATTTGAACATATTTGGAATGCGTTCTACACACTGGAATGTTAGCATTTCAATAGTCGTGTTTGACGATTATCAGTTAGCTATCTGTTGAGAAATATACCCATGAGTCACTTCCAATTTAGCAAAAAAGGGTGCATTCTAATGAAAATGACGTCATTTTTTTAAGTGGCTGAAAGTATGCCTTAGAGGGGCTGTAAAATGTGTCTCCGGTCAAAAAGTGGTTTGAAATAAATAGATTTACGATTTCTGAAAGTTTCATTCTGGTCTGAAGACAATTAAAATACAATTTAAATGTCTTCAATAATTCGGTTGACCCAATCTGTTTAAAGAAGAGATACTCTGGTCCCTTGTAACCAGCGAAGTTGCCCATCTTGGGTAGACCAGTGACGTTTAGCAGGTCAATTAGAGTGCCTGACAAATCTGCTTAATAACCAAATCGTATACTCTTAACTTTCAACTACAGTCTGTGCAACTTGTACTGAAAAATATTTAATGAACAGAACAATATGCTATGTTTATATATCGCACTACCAAAGTTCGGTCCAATAAACATCGAAATAAGAAAGGTACATATATAAACAGAAAACACTTTGCTTCTAATATTCGATGGTACTACTTTTGATAGTAGAGACTTCATTGACACAGAATGTATGGGCTCAAGAACAGAGGCAGCAAATGCTGCTGAAAAGAAAAAAATAGATTCTGAATACTGGCGACTGGGCACTTAGTTGGAGGCTGTCTATGTCACCGGCGTAATTCTTTTGCAGATATTTTTTTGGTTTGAGGTATCCTTATTTCTGAGACTATTAAGCCACAGCTCTTCGAGATTTTGGAAGGCTTCAAAACTTGGTTGCGTAAATCGTGCTTCTATGGACGATATCAATAGGTCTAGAGTTTCAAAGTATTTTTGACTTATGACGAAGGTGTATATAGTGAGACCAAACTAGGACATCAATGGAGATGACGTCACATGTGCCTCGTAGTTGGTTATGACGAAGGTGTATATAGTGAGACCAAAATAGGACATCAATTGAGATGACGTCACATGTGCCTCGTAGTTGGTTATGACGAAGGTGTAAATAGTGAGACCAAACTAGGACATCAATGGAGATGATGTCACATGTGCTTACTGGCTCGTAGAATTGAGCTTCGTAAATTCGGTGTGTCTCATTGCCTTGATATTTACTTTTCCGTTTTAAAATGCACAGTTTTTACAAAATATATAGAATTAGCCAACTGATTACTGGCTTATTAGCCAACTGGTTACTGGCTCGTAGAATTGAGCTTCGTAAATTCGGTGTGTCTCATTGCCTTGATATTTACTTTTCCGTTTTAAAATGAACCGGCTTAAATCAAGTTTGGTTAAGAGGCTGATATCGAAGGTCAAGAATGTGCTAAACAAAGAAAAGGCAACCTTGGTCACCCTCAGCTAACTTTTCACACCTTTCTTGTTTACAAGTTTAAATCAGAGGAATCGCCCAGGGGGGTTCACCCTTGAAGATGTGTGTCTTGGGGGATTTAGGGTTATAAATTGTATGGTTAAGCCTATATAGATGTGCACCATGGAATGTACGCATCTAGTGTCTGCAAACTATGTCAAATATGCCTTATAAGCCTATTTTGAACGCTTTGTGCACCATTGAATGTACGTATCTAGTGTCTGCAAACTATTTTCAAATATGACTTATTACCCTATTTTGAACGCTTTGTGCACCATGGAATGTACTCATCTAGTGTATGCAAACTATGTCAAATATGCCTTATTAGCGCACAGAGATGTCTTTTTCACGTGAATTTATCCAAGAGCCTAGGTATAGGAAGTCGTCAGCCTGTTTAAGAAGCTTACCATCTATTGTTCTCAGGGTAGGGTTTTTGATGTTGTAGCACATATACTCTGTTTTACTTTCGTTTATGTGGAGCCCAATTTGTCTGCTAGCAGCCTGAGTTCGATGTAGGAGTTGCTTAGCTTGTTGCAGTGTGTTGCATGCTTGGAATGCGTACATTCCATGGTGCACAATGCGTTTAGAATAGCACCAAAAGCTGTTTTTGGTGACACTTAGATGCTTGGAATGCGTACATTCCATGGTGCACAATGCGTTCAGAATAGCTCTAAAAGCTGTTTTTAGTGACACTTGCATGCTGGGAATGCGTACATTCCATGGTGCGCAATGCGTTTACAATAGCACCAAAAGCTGTTGGTGCACAAAGCGTTCAAAATAGGCTAATAAGGCATATTTGACATAGTTTGCATACACTAGATCCATACATTCCATCGTGCACAAAGCGCTCAAAATGGGCTAATAAGGCATATTTGACATAGTTTGCATACACTAGATGCGTACATTCTATGGTGCAGAAAGCATTGAAAGTACGCTGATAAGGCATATTTGACATAGTTTGCATACACTAGGTTTCAAGTGCATGAATGTTGAGAGTTGTCAAATCTGAATTCGCGCCCTTTTGTTCTGTTAACAATAGAGCGTGTTCTTGCGCTCTCCTCTTGTGTGACATGGCCTAGGCAAAAGTCAAAACGAGGCAATCATGTCGGTACCCAGTACTGCAATTTTAACGAGTTTTACGGGCTTTTACGGCAAGTAGGGACAACATACGACAGAAAGAATGGAGTGGATTAGAAACTGTCGGGTTTTAGAAGTTCTTGCTGTTTCTGAAGACTCACCAATTTTGTTCGAGAGTCCAATTCAGGAAATCGAAATATCAGTTGATTGTTTGGCGGTTTTTTTTAGTTTTTTGTAAGTAGCAGCAACTCATTTTTGTTACCTTTGTTCACTTTTTCATACAGTTGCCGCCGCTTTAATTCGAACCTTTTTGATCGGTACAAGTAGAAAGATGTATTCCTGTGAGGAAGACAGTGTTATTGCTCTTGTGGGTCTGATAGTTGGTGGGAGAAATGTAAAAGGAGATAGGGGGTACAGCTTATATCAGACAGGGAATGTTGACTAGCACGAGTCTGAAAAGGCCTTAAACTACACCCAAAAGATGTCCTTCGTGATTTAGCGGCCATTGTAAAGCCTTACTTACAGAGGTAGGATACTGTGGGGGTAATTTAGATATGTCTCGGTCACCAGTCCTTTTAACAATCAGTACTTTTCACCCTCTGTGCTCAGCTGTCAAACACTTTCGGACAACGTTCCTCCCTTGCAAATTTAAATGACCTTTTACTTGCTAGACTCCTTATAACTATCGCTTACTTTGATATACCACGTTCGAAAAAAGTCTACTCCAATTCTACCATACATCATCCAGAGCTTGGAATGCGTACATTCCATGGTGCACAATGCGTTTAGAATAGCAAAAAAAGCTGTTTTTAGTGACACTTGCATGCATGGAATGCGTACATTCCATGGTGCACAATGTGTTTAGAATAGCACCAAAAGCTGTTTTCAGTGACAATTGCATGCTTGGAATGCGTACATTCCATGGTGCACAATGCGTTTAGAATAGCACCAAAAGCTGTTTTTATATAGGCCTTTGATGATAGTGATCTAAAAACAGATTTTGTTCACCGCGCGTGCCTTGGAGAAATTTGCAAAAATTGGTCAAATTTTGACAACCACCAATACGAGTTGCAACATGTTTGTCAAGTCCTGTTATGATGTTTGCAGCTGATTGCCAGTGAGTTTAGAGCATTTTAAGCAATTGATAGGCCTTTGATGTCAGTGACCCTAAAATGAGATAAGTCTAAATATAGTTGTAACAACTCACTTGTCATATTTTTTCATTCTGTCATTATTGCTTACCTCGACAACATTTTACTACTGCTTTTGTGAAAACTGACCGAAAACCTGCCATTTGATAACCTTCAATCGTGGTAGTTATTATTTCGTCTGCTTGCTTGTTCCACTAAGCATTTTGGCGCGATTTTCCTCTCAGCACCGGTCAACTTTGGAAATAATAATCAATCAGTATACAGCAAATGCAACACATAATTATAAAGCTGTTGCTGTTGCAGAATAAACCAAAAGACTGTAAATACAACAGTCTTGTTGTAGGGAGAATATATTCAACATCTTTAGTAAGAATAGTAAACATAATAAACAATAATCAAACAATGTAATGCAAATGCAACACATAATTATAAAGCTGTTGCTGTTGCAGAATAAAACCAAAATTACTGATACCTACATATATATAGTATATACTATACAGTATATACTAGTATTATATAGTATACATATATACATATATGTATATGTACGTCAGTCTGAGAAACAATGCGGAATGTGAAACATAGTATAACTGCACTAATTTGATCTAATGACTATTACATTACATACTAGTGTAGTGTATATGTACTGCAATATATACTACAATATATCGAATTACTTTAATCTATTGTCAAAATATATTGAAATATTTGTGCAATTCCCAGTTTTTTTAGTTTTTTCTTTTTTTTAGTTTTTAGCTTTTTTTGTTTTTTTTTTTAGTTTTTTGTCTTTTTTATTTTTTTACGTTTTATCTTTTTAGGTTTTTTCTTTTTTTAATTTTTTCAATTTTTATTTTTTTTTAGTTTTTTCTTTTTAGTTTTTTTTCCTTGATGCCCTATAAAGTGCCAGAAGTCAGCCTCTCACTATCAACTTACGTTTCTTACTATATTTTCTAAACTATAGGCAATCAGGCACTGATTTCACGCGGAATCATTATCTAGGCCGTCAATTAACATAATAAACACATGTAGATCATAATTGAAGGACATTTTTTGCTGACCAATTTTTTCCACTATTGGAAGCCTTGATGCCCTATAAATGGTCTATACGTTCCTGTTGGCGATTCAATGTGTGCCTCTGCTCCTCAATATGGGCCATCATGATCTTTTGTTGTTCAGCTAGGGTTTTCTGCCCTGCTATGAGATCAGCAATCATCTTCTCTGAACGTCCCTTGCTAAATGTTTCCCCACATGTGACTTCCTCCTCGTCCTTGTCCTGGATAGTTTCTCCCGAGATTCCAATTCTCCTTGCAGAGCACACCTTTTGGTTCAAGTTTGGTGCTTAAGATTCATGGGTGACATGGAAACGCAGCTTAACAAATGATAATAACTTACAGGTTAGCCTACTGTATCTATGGGCTATGTTTTTGCCTGAAGACATCAACACTCTGACCTAAATGTATGCTTTCCTTTACCTTGGTTTATCTTGGTTATCTTTCACCTTGCTATTGCTTACTATACCGTATGTTTGAAATTTGTTAAATAGTTAAATAGATCTCAAATAGGGAAAAAAAGTTATTCCGCTTAAAGCATGAAATCATCTTTAGAAAGTGACTAGTCTTTTCTTCTTATCCCCGACGTATAAAATCTTAGTCCTTCCATTTCCGCTTTTAAAAACTGATTTTAAAACACACCATCGTAATATCTAGGTTGAGCAAAGACAAATCCTCTCAATAACTCTTCACAGTGCTTAAAATTGAATGTGCTAATAGAGATATGAATAGATTAGCTATATATGATGTTCAAAGATAACTGTACAAGCAGCTACATAGGTCAAATGATATTTATGGAACGCCTATACATTCAACATAATCTGCATTCAGAACATATTGCCAACCCAATGCAGTGGAGGAGGGTGATTTAATTGCTAGTAAAAATGTGTTTTTGGCACAGAACTTCAACTGTCAAATGTAACAGCCAGGGCTGCATAGATACAGGATATAGATATAGTTAAATACAGGGCTGCATTTAATTCATCTCCTTTTAAACCCTTTGCTTTGAACCCTTCCATTAAACTTTTTTTATTGAACTGGTTCAACTGTCAAATGTAACAGCCAGGGCTGCATAGATACAGGATATAGATATAGTTAAATACAGGGCTGCATTTAATGGACCTGTGATGACTAGTAATCAAAGGGATGTATAGCAATTATGGTAAAAACAAGATCGATAAAACAAGGGATAAAACGCCAGGAAGAAAATTACCATTTGGATGCCGTATTGTCATACCAAGGGACATGCATTTGCATATGGGGTTATTTCTGACGTCACAATTTTCTTCTCTGGTTTGTTTTGGTAATTTTGAAGATTGAAAAGTGTTAGCTAACAGAGACTGCAGTTGTGAGCCACCTTACAGGTTGTTTTGCTTCCCAAGCGCTAATCGTTACAGTTGTCAACGGGGTCATTGGTTAAAAAAATGTAAAACGCCAGGAGAAGGATGGCAAACCATGGTATCCAAAGACGAGTGATCGAGTATGTAGTATCCATTTTATCCAGCTACATCACTGAGAACAAACCCGATGGTTGTGTGTCATGTCGGTTAAGCTCCCTCCTAGAGAATGAGTTGAGGAGGAATGAACGATAATAAGAAATTATGTTTAAAATGTAATAAAAGAATGATAATAGAATAAGTAAAATATCTTCAACTAATAATCATTATCTAAATAGTTCACTAGTACGGCAGCAAAAAGTGTTCAATCTGCCAAGCAAAAATGTACAAGTCTCTGAGGTGGGTGAATTTTTCGGCCAGAGCTAACAGACGCACCAGTATCAACTAAAGCTTCTAAAGATGTTTGCTGTAAAACACAGGTAACAGTGAGATCACGACTGGAAAAAACACGAACTGCTGTGTCAGGATTGTCACTAGAAGTAACATCACGGTGCGAGTTTGAACTGGGATGAGAATAACTGCAACTAGAAGGCAAGGCCGAGTGTTCTGTAAGAAATGGCGAGTTGTTAGCAGTAGAGTAGCTATTACCTTCGAAAACTAAAACTTTTGAAATAGGAAAAGAGCCTTTAATCACATTCTTTACCATGTGCAATCTAAAATTTTCTAATATCTTCTTTTTTTCAACATATGTAGCTATTACCCTTGAAAACTACTACTTTTGACATAGGAAAAGAGCCTTTAATCACATTTTTTACCATTTGCAATCATAAAATAGTCTAAAATCTTCATTTTACGTAATAAAATGGATGTGTGAAGAAGTAAAAGTTATAGGTGTAAAGACGGACATAGTTTTATTGCATAACAACACTTTGTAATGGAAGTAAGCCTCTGGAGAGAATTGAACTGACGACCCCTGGTTTACGAGACTAGTACTCTAACCACTGAGCTACAGAGGCACAGTATAAAGCACTTTCTCTGTGTATCTGAATAAGTATTACACCGGATTGTGATTAAAGGCTCTTTTCCTATGTCAAAAGTTATAGTTTTCGAGGGTAATAGCTACGTATTTTGAAAAAATGAAGGTATTTGACTATTTTATGATTGTACATGGTAAAGAATGTGATTAAAGGCTCTTTTTCTAAGTCAAAAGTTTTAGTTTTCGAGGGTAATATCTACGTATGTTGAAAAAATGAAGATATTAGACTATTTTATGATTGCAAAGCTCAGGGTGTATCACAGGCAGAGTTTTTTCGACATTTTTTAGAGGAGGGCCACACGGGGTTTGAAAAGGACATTGGAGTTAGAATCATAGATAGAATAGTGGAAAATAGAGAGATAATAGAGAAAATAGAGAAAATAGGGAGAGTTTTTGGCAGTATAGATTAGGCAGTTTCATTCCACAGGGGTTAAATACTAGAGAGGTTGTTGATTGATTTTATTCTGAGACTGAGTTGTAGTCTCCAATCGTAAAGTTCGAGTCGGCCGTCGCAACAAGTGGCGCTGCGAGCAGCAGTTTCCTTTCGTTCACCTTCAATATGGCTACGTCAGGAATGAACGTTTCAAATTCGTCTTTAGAAGAATTGATCAACCTTCGAGGAGCATGTCGTGCAGTGGTGACAAAAAGATTAAAGAATATCGATGTTACAGAAGAGTGGATTCAAGAAGATATAGAGCAAGAGCAGGAGGTACAAGATAATAAACAAAACGATGTACCAGGTGGTGAAAAAAGAAAAGGACAAAAGGAGAAGACATTGAGGAGTATAAGAAAACAATTAAAGACTTACTAAAGAGTGAGCATGAGGAAAGCAAGAGAGACAGAGAAAAAGAAAAGGAATACTGGGAGAGTCAGAAAAGGGCAACGTTGTTGTTAAAAGGGCTGCATGGCCCGAACCTTCTGCGAGGCATACCAGGATCTACCTTCGAGCTTTAATTAAACAACTGTGTTTTTGGATTCATTGACCATAACTTCAGAATAAACCGCAACACTCACATCAAACGAAATGAAAATAAAGGTTTGCAGCATTCTTCCGTGAAAAACATTGAGCCAGTCACACGCACGGTTTGTACCATTAATTAAATGGAATGTGTGAAAGAGTATACCCAACTGTATTTTGAAGGAGCCAATCAGAAATTGGACTGCCTGAATGGCTTGAGTTTTTGGACCAATCAGCGTCCATTACAACAAGGTTAATTAAATAGGCCTAGCGAGAAAACAAACTCTTTTTGTCTGCATAGTAAAGGTTTTCTTGCTTTTATGTGGACTGACTCCAGAACGGCCAAATGAAATGCCTCCTGTGCTTTAAGATGGTGATTTTTTTAGCCATGTATGGATGCCAAAGTAGGCAACTATCGTTAAGAGGCGTAAAGGGTCACGAACTGAAAATGTTGAGCAACTTCGTTTCACAGGTATTAAAGAGTTTGTTTTTAACCATAAGGATATGGTGTCGCTGTACCGGTACCCTTTCGTCATAAACTCAGGTATAATACTGTAAGGAGATTGTACCATGCAAGTATCACCAAAAACAGCTTTTGGTGCTATTCCAAACGCATTGTGCACCATGAAAGGTACGCATTCCAGGCATGCAAGTGTCACTAAAAAGAGCTTTTGGTGCTATTCTAAATGCACTCTACACCATGGATTGTACGCATTCCAAGCATGCAAGTGTCACTAAAAAGAGCTTTTGGTGCCATTCTAAACGCATTGTGCACCATGGAATCTTTTTGACATGTTTTTCCACTTTCATGCTCCTCTCTTTTATGCATCATACTTAATTTTAAATTTGAAATGTTTGAATTCACAAAAAAGCATCTCAATGCTTCCCTTTAAGTTGCGAGTCAAAAGCGTGAGGATGTGTGAAGCGATTAACTTGTAACTGTTCAATTGTACCGTACTATTTCAGTATCAAGATAAATGGCATTTAAGAATTTTTTAGTGCAGTGGGTGCAATGCACCCCCTAGAGTTCTCACAATATGTGTTGCATTTTAACTGACTTCTGCTCATGTGCGTAGTTCTCGGGCTTGCTTCGAAAACAAATTATTGTACACAACTGACCTCTTTTATTTGCCTCCAGGGGCGGCTGGTAGGTAGTGTGCCTGTGTGCCCGGCACACACTTCCAGTTCTGTTCACAGGTTGATTGCCTTAACTACAAAGCGCTTTTCTCTAGTAAACATGAGGTGCGTCCTGGCAAGAAAGCGTCTTCTTCCAGTGTATATGCGGCGTCTTCTGCCAACAAAGCGTCTTCTTCTTGTCGATGTGCGGTATCTTCTGCCGACAAAGCACCTTCGTCTAATTGATGTTCGGCGTCTTCTGGGAACACAGTGTCTTTTTCTTGTGGATGTGCGGCGTCTCCTACCAACTGCCGCTCAAAATCGAATTTAACATGCCAATTTTGCAGAAAACAAGGACATGTAGAAACTGTATGTTTTCGAAAGAAGCAGCAATCAGCCGCCCATGCTACAGCAACAACAAGTAACGACTTTTCGTTCATGACTATGACTTACGCCAATGGAATTACCGTACGAAACGATAAACTTCTTGTAGACTGTGGGGCTACTTGCCATATAGTAAACGCTTTAGCGTAAAGAGCGAGGGATTGCGGAGGGGACAACCCATTTCATATACGGAATAATTTCTGTTCGTTTTAAGTTTTAATGTCGCTCCTTACTTTCAGCTAAAAAAATTAGTTTTTTTTTTTATTTAATTTCTGAACGTTTTTGAATTAATGCATGTTTGGATTTGGCTCTCCGCACATAAATTATTAAAATGAAATTTGTATATTAATTCTTGTTCTTCTTGCTATTCCCTCTATTCTTGCTATTCTTGTCGTTCTTGTTATTCTTGCTGTTTTTGTTATTGTTATTGTTGTTGTTCTTGCTGTTGTTGTTGTTCTTGCTGTTGTTTTTGTTCTTGCTGTTCTTGCTGTTGTTTTTGTTCTTGCTATTCTTGTTGTTCTTGTTGTTCTTGTTGTTCTTGTTGTATTTGTTGTTTTTGTTTTTCTTATTTTGGGTGAAAAAGGAATTGAATTTTTGTGCTGGGGGCAAATAGTTTCAGTTTTGGTAAATGTTCTTGAAAGTATTGTTGTCTACTCTCACTCTGCAAAAATTCAGTGGATTTTAATATAACGTGTGTATTTGACGAGCCATAATATAAGATGTTACGTGTGTGACAGCTTGTCAACCTTCAAAGTTGGTTAGGTATGAATATGTTTCAATTCTTGGAATGAGTACATTCAATGGTGCACATTGCGTTAGGAATAGCACCAAAAGCTGTATTTAGTGACACTTGCATACTTGGAATGCGTACATTCCATGGTGCACAATCCGTTTGGAATAGCACCAAAAGCTGCTTTTAGAGACACTTGCATACTTGGAATGCGTACATTCCATGGTGCACAATGCGTTGGGAGTAGCACCAAAAGCTGCTTTTAATTTGAACATATTGGGAATGCGTTCTGCACGCTAGAATGTGAGCATTTCAATAGTGCCATTGAGCGCAGTTACACTACTTGAACATATTGGGAATGCGTTCTGCACGCTGGAATGTGAGCATTTCAATAGTGCCATTGAAGGTAGTTACAGTACTTGAACATATTGGGAATGCGTTCTGCACGCTGGAATGTGAGCATTTCAATAGTGCCATTGTAATAAGGCATATTTGACATAGTTTGCATACACTAGATGCGTACAATCCATTGTGCACAAAGGGTTCAAAATAAACTTATAAGGCATATTTGACATAGTTTGCATAAACTAGATGCGTACATTCCATGGTGCCCAAAGGGTTCAAAATAGGCTAATAAGGCATATTTGACATAGTTTGCATACACTATATGCGTACATTCCATGGTGCACAAAGACAATAGACTTACGATCTTTTACATCTGTCACTTTCTGGCATTCCTCCGGCTTGTGGTAGCCCATACAAAATACACAACGATTTTCCGTGTTCGTGACCAAAGCATTCCCCGTACTGGGTATCGATTTTTTAGAGAAGTCAGTTCTCTTAAATCGTTCCTCCTGAATGACGGTTTCTTCTCGCAGTTCTATTTCTTTTAACAAGGCTCTCAAAAATGGACATACTGAATTCCAGTTTCTGGACCTACGCCGAATGATAATCCAACGGAACAGCCGAAGATCGCTTTGAAACCTTGTCGAACTCTTTAAAGAAACTTCAATGCCGTCTCAATCGATGAACACTTGAGTATTCCTATTCTATTTTATGTATTCTATGTTGTGTTATTGTAATGATTATTGATTTGCTTTTTAAAGGGAATAATCTATATTGTTGCTTAAGTAGTTGCTTAGGTATCACTACAGGTTATCGTCGAATTTCGTTGTGCTGTCGGTTGACAAAATGCAGTCCCCGGCAGCTGTGTATGTAACATCTTCATGTCACCTACTGTGGTCTATATATCAACAGTTTCTAATCAATTCTTAATGAAAAACGTTTCTTGATTTGTTTTCCAGGCGCTTTAAAAATTGTTCCTCGTGAAATTTGATATCGTCAACATTCCAGCAATGTAACAACAGCGCTGATACCGATCTGTAACACCACCACCTTTGCTTCTGATTTCGTGTGGTTTCATGTATAAAGGTACAATAACATCACAAATCAGATATATAACACTCCAATTGAACGATTGACAATTTCAGAACATGTATAGTGCAGTATGATAAGAATGACTTTGGTAGAGTTACGATGAGTGACTTTGTTACTTTTCGATTTTGATCTCTTGAATTGACCAATTGAATATCAAAAAATATTGGGATGCTAACAATCTATATGGTAAGGCCATGTCTTAGCCCATATCCTCAGGGGGTTTTGATTGGTTGAGCCCTCAGCAGATGGTCAATTTTGAGGTACAGAGCGTTGATATCGACAGCATTAACATTGATGATAAGTAGGTTATATCATGGAGGTTGGCTGCCCCTTCTGGCCAACGTTTGTTGTTGTTATTTATTGACTTGTTCCCCTGGACCTTGTTCTCATCGTCTTCTCCGACAATTGCCATGTCCAGGTTCGATTGCCTTGTGCCTCTACTTCGACTTAGTAGTTCGTCGACCGTGTTCTGTTCATTCTCGATCCTCCCTGCAGTACTGCCTACTACATTTGCCGTTTTCATTTGTTAGCACCTTAGCTGATGGGTTCTCGACTCAACACTGTTGGCTCCATTGTATGAGTGGGCATTTCATTTGGCCGTTCTGGAGTCAGTCCACCTAACAGCAAGAAAACCTTTACTATGCAGACAAAAAGAGTTCGTTTTCTCGCTAGGTCTGTTCAATTAACCTTGTTGTAATGGACGCTGATTGGTTCAAAAACACAAGCCATTCAGGCAGTCCAATTTCTGATTGGCTCAGCAGAAATGACTTTACCTAAGAAAAGTAAGAAGAAACATAAGAGATGGATCACACCAGAGATACTGCAGTTAATGGAACAAAGAAGGAAGGCTAAGGGGGGTAGAGAGCAGTATACGCGTCTACATGAGTTGGTTAGGAGGAAGTGTTTAGAGGAGAAGGAGAGGTGGCTCAATGAGCAATGCGAGGAAATTGAAAATCTCCATAAAAGACATTTGAGAGCATTTTAAGCAAATTATAGGTCTTTGAAGATAGTGACCCTAAAATGAGATTTTGTCCAAGGCTCACGCCTTGGCCAATTTTGCAAATATTTGTCCAATTTTGACAATCACCAAAACCAGATCCAACAAGCTTGCCAAGTCCTGTTCAGATGTTTCCAGCTTACTGCCAGTGATTTGAGAGCATTTTAAGCAAATTATAGGTCTTTCGCTTGCCAGCCTCACATTTGGTGTCCGAAGTGGTTCACAGTTTCGTGGAAGCAGTGCGCAGACCCGGAGCAGTTCGTAATCTCGACCCCCCTAAGGACCACAGTTGAAGTATACACGGGTGAACATAAAGATGGCAGAGATCGCCGATTTGGCCGCTCAGTTACAGATGCTACAAGCCAAACTCAAGGAACAGGAGGAGATGTTGGCTCGACGTTTACAGCTTTTGTCACATAGTGGACAATAGTCCGATCCGTGTTTTACGAAGATAGACAGTTACTACTTGTTGTATTTTTAGAACCTGTAGAAAAAGGGTTGGAGTGCTAATAGTTGGAAGTTACATTTGAGATGGTGCTCGTCTTCAATGTCTTACTCTCTCTTTATGATATATAATGTTTATACTAGTCACCTAAAGTAGCGAACCCGCGACTCATTTTTTCAACATACGTAGCTATTACCCTCGAAAACTACAACTTTTGAAATAGGAAAAGAGCCTTTAATCACATTTTTTACCATTTGCAATCATAAAATAGTCTAATATCTTCTTTTTTTCCACAGACAAAGCTGTTAACCTCGAAAACTAAAACTTTTGAAATAGAAAAAGAGCCTTTAATCACATTCTTTACCATTTGCAATCATAAAATGCTGTTTTTAGTGACACTTGCATGCTTGGAATGCGTACATTCCATGGTGCACAATGCGTTAAGAATAGCAACAAAAGCTGTTTTTAGTGACACTTGCATACTTGGAACGCGTATATTCCATGGTGCACAATGCGTTAAGATTAGCACCAAAAGCTGTTTTTGGTGGCACTTGCATGCTTAAAAAGCGTACATTCTATGGTGCGCAATGCGTTTAACGCGTGTTTTTCATATTTTAATAAAGGTAATTTCTACTTGCTCGCCAAAGTACCTCCTCAAAAAATGTCATGAATGGGAGATTACTTAAAAATTAATAGGCTAATAGGCGGGGGGGATAAGAACGTCCTGGGTGGAAAATTTTAGAAAACTAATTAGCGGGGGGACGTCTATTAGGCACCCGAGAGTATGCAATACATATTTGTACATGCACTTTGGAGGCTGTACATATAGCCCTACAAAAGCCTTCTCTTTGTAAACAAAAGGATTTTGT
Organism: Alatinidae sp. Z8VKAUB7J3; assembly: GCA_010016025.2. NCBI lineage: Eukaryota > Metazoa > Cnidaria > Cubozoa > Carybdeida > Alatinidae > Alatinidae sp. Z8VKAUB7J3. Next base: position 258,217,937 of record JAAAKM020721499.1, read on the forward strand.
ATTTAGATTAGCTGTTTTCGTTAATGTTATCCGCACTAAAATTTTGTACTTGTTTTCCGTGACGTCCGTGTTTTCTTCCACTCATCATGTGTCACCTATTGTAAATTTCGATCCTTTAGATGTGTATAAATTCTGTTGTAACGATGTATGATGTATGCAAGAGTACTCAACACTTCCTTCGTTGGGCTTACAGCCCTAGCATCCTTAATATCATTCTCCACCTTATGGTAATTACAATTGAAATAATCTGCTAGTTCCAAAATGCCATCAATCGCTTTGTTTCGATAAGCTGTATCCCAATCACATAACTTGCGAGCCAATATTTTTATGTCTCCATCTGACAGGCCTTCAAAATTCTGTCCAAGAAATTTTGAATCTTGATGGGAGAATTGGGAGGCTGCAGTAAATATATGCGGGCCTGATTGTTGTTACCCATACTCAGTAGATTATTCTCTCTTGGCCAAGTTGGGGCTATAGGAAAAGGAATTGGTGGATTCTCTAAGGGAGGTCATGTCACTTACAAAATGTCCATTGCCAGCTCTCTCCCCTCCCCTTGCTTCAGATTTAAGGAGCATATGGTTATTTTGGCCTTTTTAGATAAGTTCACGTTGCTACGCTACATCATTGATGCTCATTTGTATCGTTGACTTAGTTTGTAAGTAACTACTAAGGGTTTGTCTTTTCTTGTATTTTCTAGTTTTTCACCGCTCGAACGAACGTACGCATTCACACAAGTCTTACTCGCTCGTTACACTCATTGTATGTTGATATTTTTCGTGGCGTCTGTACCAGACAACTCCTCGTTTCTCATTTTTCTTAATGAATCGTTAGAAATGTGGCCCATTCTTCTATGCCATAAGATAGAATCTTTTTCCGCTTCCGCTACATTTACTCTTTGTTATCTTTCTACCACATGACCCTCTAACTCATACAAATTTCCACCTTCCTTGATGCTTCCTACTGCTATTGGCACGCTACTGCCACACCTATACACGGAACATTTCTCTCCTAATTACTACGATGACTATGATTACTATAATGACTATGATTACCATGATGACTATGATTACTATGATGACTATGATTACAATGATGACTATTATTATGATGATGACTATGATGACTATGATGACTATGATTATTATGACATTACTACGATGACTATGATTACTATAATGACTATGATTACCATGATGACTATGATTACTATGATGACTATGATTACACAAAAATTGTTAAAGAAATTGTGATCAGACAAAAAAAATTCCCGTTCCACGTGGGCGCCCGGTCAAAGGGGCTGAGAGGGGCTGCAGTCCTACCGGTTTGTTAAAATGTTATACTTTTTCGTAAAAAAAAATTCGAGCCCTTTTATAATTCCTTAATAAGAAATAAAAATGAAATGATTTTAAGTCTTACCAGCCCTCTGAATTAGCGTCGGCCTGCTCTAGTGAAAGGAAAACATTTGGATGTACTTCCTGCACGACATCAGTGTACAGTTTTTCGAGTGATTGAGCAGGTATAGTTTGCCAGTCCATAGCCATTTATGGACCATCCGTTACTTTTGTGACTTGGAACAAAGAAGGTACGAATAATCGACCATAAGCTTTGAAAGACAGCAGGCTCGTTTTCGACGTCAAGGTGGTTTCTGCAGAAGCTAGCTGTGCATTAAAGTGCACGAAACATACCAATTCATTTCAAAGTGCGCTCCTGATGCTTGTGGAAGTCATGAAGTATTCTAACAACGCAATGAGGATCATATGTACAGAAAATGGGCTTTGACGTCAATGTATACTCAATATAGTAGTTGAAGTCAAAGTGCATGCTAGCTGTGCATTAAAGTGCACGAAACATACCAATTCATATCAAAGATCGGAATATAGATGGTTTCGGTTAAAAGCCTGAAAGGAAGCAACATGCGATTCCAGCTAGTTGATTCTTTCTATTCTTTGACGGTACTGAAAGCAAAAAATGTTGTGGGCAGAAAAGGAGATGGCCATTGACATTAATAGAAGATGCAAGAATCGCCCTCCCCCTCCCCCACAAATCTTTATCTCTCTCCAGTTAACCCCCGAAATTTAATTATGTCCTTCAATTATGATCTATATGTGTTTATTATGTTAATTGACGGCTTAGATAATGATTCCGCGTGAAATCAGCGTCTGATTGCGTATAGTTTAGAATATATAGTAAGAAATGTAAGTTGATAGTGAGAGGCGGATTTCTGGCACTTTATAGGTCATCAAGGCTTCCAATAATGGAAAAAATTGTTCAACAAAAAAGGTCCTTCAATTATGAACAATTGAAGCTTGGTATCCTTCCCTGCCTCGTATTTAAATTCTGTGCCTTACCACAATAAAGTTACCCCCGTACAGGCTCGTTATCGATTTCCAGCCAATCACAGGCCGGCTGACGGGCTGCACGTAGCCGCGAGTCCTTCTTAACACCTTTGGCAGTTTCTTTTCTCTCGCTTTCTATGATTGCTAACTAGACTCATTTTCAAAAGGAGGCATGCGAAACATTTCCCCATGACTCTCTGTTACCTTTGGGCACAGTTGTTCAGAAACTGTTTGTTTAGCATCTGCAGAGGGTATTAGAGCACTTACCAGTTTACTAGTCAAAGCTTCATGGACTAAGAAGTGGGCTCGAAAAGCTCTTGAGACTGCCTTTCCGGACAGTATGTGCAACACTGAGCTTTCTCGGTATATAACAGACAGCAGTTCAGAAGATTGCACTAATTGGAGGTATGTTCCCATGCATTTCTTTCATGGTAGGATGCTTTTTTCCCGGTATGATGTTGATGAAAGTTCTGCATGGCCTGCCCGATATCGTCTTTCAATGGACCGGTCACCAGATAACTGATCAGTTGCCAGGTCATCTTTCCTTCTGTGACAGTATCCAGCAAGTTTTAGCCGTCTTCTCTTGAGATTGCACTAATTGTCCTCGCTTTACCTTTCACTTACTTGCTGTACCTTTCACTTACTTGCCTTACCTTTCACTTACTTGCTTTACCTTTCTCTTCCTCCCTTTACTCTTCACTAACTTGCTTTACCTTTCACTTCCTCCCTTTACTCTTCACTTACTTGCTTTGCCTTTCACTTTACTCGTTTTAAATTTCACTTCCTAGTTTTACCTTTCACTTCCTCCCTTTACCTCTGCGTATCTTACAAAATACTGCCGGCGGTGACGTATTGATCCTATGGCAACACCGTCTACTTGCCAAAAGAGTACTAAAGTGTGACGTCACGATTTAATGAATATCAGAAATTTGATAATTTTTTCGACTCGTTGCTTCTTGTTGAGAAAGACAATCTGTCCAAATCTGAGAACCATACCTTGAGTAATCGATGAGATATGCCCTTTCAAACCACAGACATTGTATCTGTGTACCTTTCGAATACCGTAAATTACCGATTAAGCGCCCAGTTTGGGAAAAATATCTCTCTCAAGCGCCCAGGTCCGAATAAGCGCTCAGGTCTGGACAGCGAAGACGTGGATGCAGCAGCTCCAGAGTTTACGCTTTTAAATGATGATACGGAGGACGAAGAAGATGTATTGATTGATTGATTGATTGATTGATTGGCTTGGAAAAGTCGAAAAAGTTGGTCAGAAAAAAATGTGCGTGAATTCTGATCTTTATGTGTTGATAATGTAGATTGATGGCCGTCAAGAATATTCCGCGTTTTATCAGAGTCTAATTAACTGTAGTTTAAAAGAAGTGGTAAGAAATGTAAGTTGACGAGAGAGCCTGATTTCTGGCATTTCTTCAAGCACTAAGGCTTGGAAAAGTCGAAAAGTCCTGAGTTTTCTACTCCATTACATCAGTATCCAAAATAAGGCTGAACACAAATGTATAAATAAAGAGGACGAGTTAAGAGTCAGGGGAGTTCAGTTCGTGGAATAGGATCCAGCCATCGGCAGACTGGGAATATACAGCTTTATCTTCAATGATCCAGATCAAGTCAAGGCAGCACGTGAGATACGATAATTACCGAACTTTGTTTTTAATATTGTTAACTAAAATCATAATTGTTTCATCAAGTGGAACATTAGTAAATAATGATGTAACATCATATGATACGAAAATGTGTCCCTGTGTTATTATCTTATCATTGATGTCACTAAAAACTGAAAAATGTCTGAGATTGACAATGGTTTAAGTTTCGATTCCAACCATTTGGCCAAAGCGTAGTTATAAGTATTCGTCGCCGACAATATTGGACGCTAGTTCTTCGTGCCTTATCATTGTAAGTACCCACAGTTACTGATATGGATCCACTGAGTCTATTGCATGTGTTTACGTGAGTTCAAAATATGATTGTGAGGGTGACAAGTGCCTTAATATAACGTTAACGGTAACATTTTTCGTTAAATTCTAAACGTTAAGTAAGCTGGTAGCCTAGTTCTTCATGCCTTATCATTGTAAGTAGCCACAGTTCCCCAGCTGCCGTCGTTGCGTTTCAGCCACACGAAAAATGAAGCCTTTTCGGCTGTCTCTTGAAGATTTCTTACCAAATGCTTGACTTCTTTACTTCCGTAAGCAAATCTTTTCTTGAACAATTCCGTAATCCCTCTGCCCACGAACCCTCGACATCCCACTGCTAGGTGGTAAAACTCAATCTCCCATCCCTGCTCTTCACACTCTTTCACTAATAGCGAGAAAGATAATCTAAAGAAAGGAAATGGAAAGAAAGGTAATAGAAAAAAAGGTGATGGAAAGAAGGGTAATGGAAAGAAAGGTAATGAAAAGAAGGGTAATGGAAAGAAGGGTAATGAAAAGAAAGGTAATGAAAAGAAAGGTAATGAAAAGAAAGGTAATGGAAAGAAAGGTAATGGAAAGAAAGGTAATGGAAAGAAAGGTAATGGGTCCGACCAGATCTCGATATAGTCAAATATCTTTCAGATGTTGCAACAGGAAGTATTCATACTTAATATTCAATGTCGTCTTATATGAAATTACCTTCTGTCATAGTTTATAGAAGGGCAAGACACCTTCTTCGTTTATCCATAGGAAAGGAATCATAGTAAAGAAATCTTATCTTTATTTGATTGGCATCTAATGCACCAATACTTACTAATGTGTGTAGACATGCCGATTTTAGGCATTACCTGACCTTCACATAGAAAGCAGTACCTGTGTAGACATGCCGATTTTAGCCTTTACCTGACCTTCACATAGAAAGCAGTACCTGTGTAGACATGCCGATTTTAGGCATTACCTGACCTTCACATAGAAAGCAGTACCTGTGTAGACATGCCGATTTTAGCCTTTACCTGACCTTCACATAGAAAGCGATATCCCGTATTGTAAACCGTTGCATCAGCAATAAACTTTCAACTTGGTCAGCTGACAAGCCCTATGGACCTAAGAAGTGACCAATCTATTTAAGGTTACCGTATATAGGGCATGTGTCTAGCAAGTTCGAGCCACAGATTAGTACAGCTGTTAGTCGTTGTTTTGGGAGCAGTCCGACTAGGGTTGTGTTCACGGCACAACGCATGTTGCCTTTCGCCATAGGTTTACTAGGTGCCTTGTGGTCTCTCATTTGGTTGATTATAGTGTCGGACTCACCTGCAACCGATAGGCACATATCAGTTCAAGAGCGATTGTACATAGAAAAAAGTCTTCAGGCTGATCATACATCATTTGAGGTAAGAAAAGTCAGGAAGGGTACAAATAGATTAGAGATGAATAGCTGATGCCAGTGGTTTCCAATCTCATGTCGAGTACGAGCTGTCTCATCTCTAATGAAGTTACTCAATGAACGCGTACCACGTTAAACAGGCGCAGTTTAACATTGGTGACCCCGACGTGATGGTTGTGCGGGTCAATTGTGAAGTATGGGAGAGAATTTTCGTTTTAAAACTATCGGAAGTTAGAGATGACCCCTTTTGAAGAAACATTTGGACACTGGAGATGCTATCACCTTAAGCTATACCAAATGACATATAGCGATCGCAAATTCTGTCGGCCTGTCGGTCTGTCCAGGTTTTGCTACCTTAGGCACTTCCAAATCAGCTAGGACGATGAAATTGGCCATCAATAAAGACAATGGTGAGTTTCATTTAAGCAAAATTTGGGAACCCATCACCCATAAATTGAAAACTCACAAGAAAACCCACCCCTTTCCTAAACGCCCAACCTCTTTAGACTGATATGACTAAATGACTGACTAAACTATGACTGATATGACTAAATGACTGACTAAACTAGGACTGATATGACTAAATGACTGACTAAACTATGACTGATATGACTAAATGACTGACTAAACTAGGACTGATAAGACTAAATGACTGACTAAACTAGGACTGATATGACTAAATGACTGACTAAACTATGACTGATATGACTAAATGACTGTCCGTCTTACTAATACGCAAAAATCGTTGATTATTGGAGTGATGATAAGTAAAACATATTTCATTGCCCTTTCAACTCTGGTAGCCGTGTATGATATATCCCCCTTGGAAAGAAGACTAACATTATGAGTTAGTCGGGAAGATATATATGTTGTTCGTATAATAGCGTTATCAAGTGGACCTTATGGTTGATAGATGTGAGAGCGTATCTCCGTAATTTTCCAAAATCAGGCCTGGAGTTGCTTAAGTAGTTGCTTAGGTATCACTACAGGTTATCGTCGAATTTCGTTGTACTCTCGGTTGACAAAATGGAGCTCCTGGCAGTTGTAAATGATGAAACACCAAATAATCGTTGGATCTTTGATCTCTTTGCTTGACACATTGTCAACAGTGTGATATTTGTTATATATCAACAGTTTGTAATCAATTAAGACACCAACCCGTCAGTCTAGCTTGAGAATACGAAAGTTACCGATTGTAGCTTTCCAAGATTCTATCCGCTGCAACATATGGTTGAACTTACTGTAGCAATGGAATTCAAGTTTTCTTTAATCTAAATCCCTTAAATGTGAGATAGGGTGCAAATAACAGTGAAAGATACATAATTCGATTTCCAATGGCTTGGCGGGAGAATCTATCAGCACTAAAATCTAAATGCGTAGACAACAAAACTGCTACATAGCATGTACAGTAGGCCAATCGACCTTGACTTCATGGTATGAAAAGGAAAATAGAAATAGAAGGAAAAAAAATTGTGAGGAGGTACTTTCAATGAAGACACTAAAATCTAAATGCGTAGACAACAAAAATGCTACAGCGCATGTACAGTAGGCCAATCGACCTTGACTTCATGGTATTGTAATATCCGTAATGATTTCTTCGCAATGATTTCTTTGAATTTTCAAACGGACTCCATCCGAGACAAGTTTTTGTTTAACTTTTGTGTACTGTGTACAAATGTTATAAATTATCGATGTACAGTTTTTCACTATTCATATAAAAATCTTTATGGCACAGAAAAGTTGGCAAGTTGTCATTGTAACTGCCTTGGAGTGATTGGTAGGGATGTAAATCAACTGAATACTATGACAGACCTCTATTTACATTTAGATATCACAAATAAACATTATTGCGTTCTTTTGACAAGACCGAGAAGAAGAAGATTTGCGTCATCACTGGTTTTATTGGATAAGTATCAAGAGCAGGGCGCTGAGATTTTCGCTCTTTCGAAGCAAAGAAATCAGCGGTCAATTCTACTTTTCAAAGTTAATTATAACAATGATGGTTCATATTTATTTTTTCATTGTTTTTTCAAATAATGCTAGAAAATCCTGCGCCCCCTTCATTGAAATTCTCTTCCCCCATGAGAAGTTTCTCCATGGAAATATCCTCCCACGTAACCCCCCCCCCTCACCTCTCCCTCCAAACCAAAAAAATCCCCCTGAAAACGTCTGTACACTTCCCAGTAACCATTACTATATGTAAACACAGGTCAAAGTTTTTGGAGGTCTAAAAAAGCCACGTAAAATTTATTTTTTCCTCTTCCATATTTTTCAGAAAGGGCATGCAGTACAAACATTCTGTCCGCTGTATTGTATCCGGCCCGGAAGCCTCCTTGCTCTTCTTTAATTTTTTTGTACACTTCAAGCCATTTTGACAGTCTCACATCAATAATTTTCTCAAATATTTTACTCATCGTTGGAATTAGGGATATAGGTTTGATCAATTTGCCATTGAAGTCCTTTAGACGTTGGCTTCCGTTGTCTAATTGATCTGAGTTGGTCTGCGTTAATACCATTGGAATCACCGACGCCCTCGTTCAGTACAGAGCCCTCCCCTATTTCAGATAGGCTACCAGTACGTGACCCTTTCCTAACGCAAATTCTCTCACTGCTTAAGGCAGCGGAAATAGGATCTATACATACGTGTGTAGTGTGATGGCATCCGGCCAGATTTTAGCACAACGTTGTTAATGACGCATGTAACAACAGCAACTGGCACTGTGTTCGATATTAGACGTCTATTTTCTGTAGTAAACAACTTTGACCTTGCTAAAGATCAAGGGGATATATTTGTTAAAGTAGAGACATTATCCACTTTACTTTAAAATAGCATCAATTGCACCCGGCACCTCGCTTGCCATGGAATTACTATCTGGTATTTTACAGCCCACTCTTCATCAGCTGGAACATTTGATGGCCTCCATTTTCTCATAAGTAGTCCAGATTTTAAAAAATAAGCAACAGGAACGGCACTGGCCTCTTGTTCTGAAAGAGCTTGAGCAAATAACTGATTTAAATCTGAGTCAGACTTCTGTGCCTCAATCAAGTCTGTCTGACTGATTCCTTTAAATCCAGTAAAGTTGTTGGTTAATCAGGGAGCACAAGTGGATAAAGAAGATAAGGTACATTCATATTTTACCTTTGACGAATAAGTACAGTTGCTGATAAATCAGGGAGCACAAGTGGATAAAGAAGATAAGGTACATTGACATTTTACCTTTGACGAATTAGTACAGTTGCTGGTAAATCAGGGAGCACAAGTGTATAAAGAAGATAAGGTACATTCAGGAGAGTACGCCCTACGTTCCTGTAGTACATTTCGTGCTTTGGAAACCCCTTTATAATGGCCAATCAAATTTTACTTGTTTTTTCACCCCTTACCTCCCAAAGTTTTTGAAGACCACTAAGGCACAGCATCTCAGCGACAACCTGCAAAGACTTTTTGAGAAGCAACGAGGGTGCCTTCTACCCGAGCTACAAAATGGTCAACACTCATCTCGTAACGTTTCAATGTAAGTCTTTGCCGCAGATTCCGTAGTGTAGTGGTTATCACGTGAGTCTAACACACTCAAAGTCCCAGGTTCGATCCCGGGCGGAATCAAGTTCTTTGCAGAACTGTCATAAAATGAAAGCACATATTTGTAGAAGTGTATACAAGAAAATAGGCATTGATTGCTTCAAGTAAAACTAGTGAACTCCGCGATATACACCCACTCTCGAAAACTAAAACTTTTGACATAGGAAAAGAGCCTTTAATCACATTGTTTACCATTTGCAATCATAAAATAGTATGATATCTTCATTTTTCCAACATACGTAGCTATTACGCTCGAAAACGAAAACTTTTGAAAAAGGAAAAGAGCCTTTAAGCACTTTCTTTACCATGTGCAATCATAAAATAATCAAATATCTTCATTTTTCCAACATACAGATGCATATGGGCTTCAAAGGTGTCCATGTGCTTCTTGTAATGCCTTGAAAGGTGTACATGCATTGTAAAGGTGTCAATGGACTCAAAAGGTGTCTTTGGGCTTAAAAGGTTATCATAGACTCCAAAGGCGTCCTTACATTGCAATGTCCATCGACTTTGAAGGTGTCTATGGACGTAAAAGGTTTAGGAAACTTAAAAGGCTTACATCGGTTGTGAGTATTTCAATAGTGCCATTCTGCATACATACACTATTTGAATATAATGAGAATGCGTTGTGCACGATGGACTGCGAGTATTTCAACAGTGCCATTCTGCATAAATACACTAATTAAATATAATGAGAATGCGTTGTGCACGATGGAATGTGAGTACTTCAATAGTGCGATTCTGCATACATACACTATTTGAATATAATGAGAATGCGTTTACGTACATTCCATGGTGCACAATGCGTTAAGAATTGCACCAAAAGCTGTTTTTAGTGACACTTGCATACTTGGAATAGGTACATTCCATGGTGCACAATGCGTTTAGAATAGCACCAAAAGCTGTTTTTAGTGACACTTGCATACTTGCAATGAGTACATTCCATGATGCACAATGCGTTTAGAATAGCACCAAAAGCCCTTTTTAGTGACACTACGCTCAATGGCACTATTGAAATGCTCACATTCCAGGGTGCAGAACGCATTTCCAACATCTTCAAATAGTGTAACTACGCTCAATGGTGCTATTGAAATGGTCACATTCCAGCGTGCAGAACGCATTCCAAATACTTTCAAATAGTGTAACCACGCTCAATGGCACTATTGAAATGCTCACATTCCAGCGTGCAGAACGCATTCCCAATATCTCAAACCGTTTTCATCACAACGCAGGTAATGGACAGCGACCTAATGACTTCAAACAAGGATACTTGCTCACCAGACTGCATTGGAGATAAATCCGGCCAGTACAAAATAGCGCAGACTTTACAAGCGCGGACGAAAAAAATCCTATTAATGATAGTGCCTTGTATACGTTTCACAATTTTGTTTTAAGTTTGGCAATATTAATATTAAGTTTGACATGAACTGTATTTGGAAGGAGAAAATCAGAAATTGGACTGCCTGAATGGCTTGTGTTTTTTGGACCAATAAGTTTGGCATACTCTTTCACACATTCCATTTCGGTCATTCTGACGTCAGTACTCTGAGGAGTGTCAGACGAAGAAAGCTTTTTAGTACACAATGTTTTCGCTATTTCGTGCAATATTCTTGTTTTGTACCACAAACAAAGTATTTGGAATGCGTAGATTCCATGGTGCACAATGCGTTTAGAATAGCACCAAAAGCTGTTTATAGTGACACTTGCATGCTTTGAATGGGTACATTCCATGGTGCACAATGCCTTTAGAATAGCACCAAAATCTGTTTTTAATGACACTTGCATGCTCGGAATGCGTACATTCCATGGTGCACAATGCGTTAAGAATAGCACCAAAAGCTGTTTTTAGTATACGCGCATGGGACAAGCTGAAAAGAAAAGATTATTATTATGACACAACTAATAACTAGCGACCAAAGAGGAGAGAGGGAGGAGTGGAAAGGACAAGTTACTATAGTATATGCGCAAGACGACAAATTACAACTCTTATACTAATACGCGCAAGGGACAACCTGAAAAGAAAAGGTTATTATTATGATACAACTACAAGCTAGCGACTGAAAGTTGGGGCTGTTTGCAAAACTCCAAGAATTAATAAAAATGCCTCACATTTATCAGAGACAACGGGTATGCCACATGTGTTTTCCAATGTGGGTGGTATTGCCCACTTTGGACCAAATACACTTTTAAGGAGACAGAAGGGTTATTTAGAGAGAATGGAGCATGATGATTAGGTAAGAAACTCTAGAGACTTGATAGTTCCTGGAGCAAAGCCTAGAGGACTTTTACTGGAGCATTGAACAGAGAAGGACTTTTACTGGAGCATTGAACAGAGGACTTTTACTAGAACATTGTACAGAGAAGGACTTTTACTGGAACATTGAACAGAGAACTTTTACTGGAGCATTGAACAGAGGACTTTTACTAGAACATTGTACAGAGGACTTTTACTGGAGCACTGAACGGAGGACTTTTACTGGAGCATTGAACAGGGCCAACGTAGCCAGCCTCACACTGGCATGAAAATTGGTAAACTGCAGAGCTTGAATTTGTGGAAGGCACACGATCTTTGTGGTTGATTGATAGTGCTTTTCTGGTTGTATAAACTACGCATGGAGCGACTGCGCCAAAACACTTCCCTATGGCCTTTTTGATCTGGTTTTCAAAGCGAAGTGAAACGTTTCCATGCCACGGTAGTTTTAAGTATACAGTAGATGCGTACATTCCATGGTGCACAAAGCGATCAAAAGAGGCTAATAAGGCATATTTGACATAGTTTGCATTTACTAGATGCGTACATTCCATGGTGCACAAAGCGTTCAAATTAGGCTAATAAGGCATACTTGACATAGTTTGCATACACTAGATGCGCACATTGCATAGTGCACAAAGCGATCAAAAGAGGCTAATAAGGCATATTCGGAAGACTTGATGCTTGAGAACTGGGGTTCCAGCAACTTTCGCCTTAAGCACTTTCTTAGTAGAATATTGATACATGGGATATCCTTTTGGTTTTGAATTCCAAGTAAAATCTTTTCCCTAGTCTGCACAACTTGTTTCTTTGTGACCTCAGAACTATTGTACGTATCAGGAATATAATAGCATAATGATACGTTTTTCACATCTTTAGGATCTTGTATGAAGAAAGGTAGACGTGGAAGAGGGTAATCCTCTTTATGCGGTTGTCAGCTCGCAATCCTTGACGACGTTAACTTCCCAACGGTGTTGGTACTGACAGGGAGGACCTCGTGAAGGTGTCGTCTTCCTCCCCTTTTTTTCTATCCTTATAACAAATTTTGCTCAGCTTGCTGTAAGATCTATCCAGCAGACTCGTGTTTGGTGAGGCTGATTCATTCCATTGCTGTGTAGTAAATACTTTTGTGAAGCCTAAACTAAGAGCATGAAGTTCACCCCTCCAAAGGCCCCGTAAAGGGGAGGCGGGCAGCTACAGTATTGCCTTCCCAATCAATCTGGAAACGATTTACTACAGAATGTGAGATTTGAGACGGATGTAAAGCAATGCACATGGAACAAAATTATAACCATATGAAAATTAGAGGAGGGTATCAATGGAAGATTCGTAAACATCATTGAAACACTTAAGGGATACACTTTTCTCTCACAGTCCTTTCTCAGACTATTGACAGCGACATAAAAATCTGAACCCTTGCGTTGTCATCTGCTTTAACAAGCTTACTGTGTCTTACGTGCTAACACTCTCTTAACTTGTCGTTAAATTAATTGCGTTGCCAAAACTTACGTATGGTATTACTCATTATTACCCTCGAAAACTAAAACTTTTGAAATAGGAAAAGAGCCTTTAATCACATTCTTTACCGTTTGCAATCATAAATTGTCTAATATCTTCATTTTTTCAACATACGTAGCTATTACCCTCGAAAACTAAAAGTTTTGAATTAGGAAAAGAGTCTTTAATCACATTCTTTACCATGTGCAATCATAAAATTGTCTAATATCTTCATTTTTTCAGCCACAGTTAATACCGTATTTGGTGATGCCTCACACTGCAAGCGAGGTTACTAGTTTCATGTCATAATCACTGTAATTAGTCAAGACCAGAGGAAAAGCAAATGAGTCAAGATCCGAGTACAGTTGTCACATTACGGCAAGAATCGATAGTCTTAAAGGAGTGAAATATAAAGAGTCCGTTTGTCTAATAGCCCATAATCTTCTCCTACCGACTTTGTGCACCATGGAATGTACGCATCTAGTGTATGCAAACTATGTCAAATATGCCTTATTAGCCTATTTTGAACACTTAGTGCACCATGGAATGTACGCATCTAGTGTATGCAAACTATGTCAAATATGCCTTATTACCTTATTTTGAACGCTTTGTGCACCATGGAATGTACGCATCTAGTGCATGCAAACTATGTCAAATATGCCTTATTAGCGTCCTATGTCCATAAACACTGCCATTTCAGTGTTTCAGATAAATATAAAGCTCTAATATTGCAATAGATGTTCAAAACTTGCATCGCAACTACGACAAACCAAAATGACGGACGAGGGGAATTTCAAATTACATTGTGCTGGCCGAGGGTAAAAATTTTCCACATAGCTAAAGGGAATATAGCTGAGGGGAAATTTTATGAATACCAGTTTACCTCCATGGTGTACAATGCGTTTAGAATAGCACCAAAAGCTGTTTTTAGTGACACTTGCTTACTTGGAGTGCGTACATTCCATGGTGCACAATGCGTTTAGAATAGCACCAAAAGCTGTTTTTAGTGACTCCTGCATAATTGGAATGCGTACATCCCATGGTGCACAATACGTTTAGAATAGCACCAAAAGCTGTTTTTAGTGACACTTGCATACTCAAGTATGCCTTGTTAGCCTATTTAGACCGCTTTGTGCACCATGGAATATACGCATCTAGTGTATGCAAACTATGTCAAATATGCCCTATTAGACTATGTTGAACGCTTTGTGCACCATGAAATATACGCATCTAAAGAATGCAAACTATCTCAAATATGCCTTATTAGCCTATTTTGAACGCTTTGTGCACCATGGAATGTACGCATCTAGTGTTCGAATTCGAGAAATAAAATCAGCAAGATTTTCACTGCCTTTTTGATAGTGAACAGTGAAATCATAGTTTTGCAACCGGAGTTGCCATCGAAAAATTCTGGCGTTTAGTTTGCTAGGAGGATTGAAAATGTATTTGAGGGCTTCATGGTCGACAAAATCATCAAAATGACGGTTATATACAAACAATTTTAACTTATCTATTGCCTAAACCAAATTGTCATTATCAAAGAGGCATGCGCAACATAATAATGATATAGATAGAATGATAACAGATGGAAGTATAATGATGATAAAACTTGCACCACAACAGACACAACTGTACCATGACTGGCATAGGCAGTCACTGTAAACATTGTCATTATCAAAGAGCCATGCGCAGCATAATATTAATATAGAGAGTATTATAACAGATTGAAGTATATTGATGAACAAGGCCCTTACCAGGAGGCATGTACAAATACCCACCGTAGATGATATCTTGCACAAAATGGAGGGGGCCAAAATCTTTACTGAGGTGGACCTTTCCCAGGGGTATCTCCAAATCTCACTAGCTAAAGAATCTCACTACATTACAGCATTTCCCACAGATAAGGGACCCTACCAGTTTACCCGACTTATCATGGGGGCCTGCCCCTCAGGGGGTACTTCTGCCTTTGGTGGATGTGTCATTGATGTTTCTGCCTTTGGTGGATGTGTCATTGGTTTTTCTGCCTTTGGTGGGTGTGTCATTGGTGTTTCTGCCATTGGTGGGTGTGTCATTGGTGTATCTGCCTTTGGTGGATGTGTCATTGGTGTTTCTGCCTTTGGTGGATGTGTCATTGGTGTTTCTGCCTTTGGCGGATGTGTCATTGGTGTAACATTTCTCCTCAAGAAAGCCCCCTGTTTGAGGGGGGCTTATTTGAGTGACGCTTATTTGAGGGGGCTTGTTTGAGAGGGCGCTTATTCAAGTGCGGCACACTTTCAACGACATATGGTAAATGTATCAAACAATTTACGAATGTTAAAGCTTCTTCAAGTGTACTTTAGTGGTTTTTGTATTTGTGAAAGAAACGCAAACAGATCTAACAAAAGATAATCTTCTGTGTGTTTGATGATCTTCAAGGCATTCTTGTGGATGGAATCCAGTTTTTTCAGATGGGATTTGAACGTCGACTGCCATACCATTGCGCAATACTGTAAGTGGGGTTTAATGAGTGCATTGTAGAGAAGGGTAAGGGTTTTACGTGGGAATGTGTGCTTCAGTTTCTTCATGATACCCAGATTCCTTGAAAGCTTTAATTCTATAAAAAGACTAATTTTTAAAAATAATAATTTTTAAAAGAATAAACAAAGACTAACTATAGGTAGCAAAAGCTAATTAGCTTCTGTGACCTATAGCTAATTAATTTCTGTGACCTATATAGTTTCTGTGATCTATAGTTAATTAACTTCTGTGACCTATAGTCTCAGTTGCTATAATTGTAGATGTTGATATTGGTTGTATTTTGCTTAGTTTTGAAATTGTCATTTTTTGCCAAGAAATGGCAAGAAAATATTTTTTTTGCAAGAAATGGTAAGAAGTTTCATTTTTCTGCAACAAAATTAATTTTCTGAAATTGTCATTTTTTTCCAAGAAATGGCAAGAAATTTCATTATTTTGCAAGAAAATTTCTTTTCTGAAATTGTCATTTTTTGAAAAAAATGGCAACAAAAATAATTCATTTAAATAGTCTAGTTAGTTAGTTAGTTAGTTAGTTAGTTAGTTAGTTAGTTAGTTAGTTAGTTAGTTAGTTAGTTAGTCAGTTAGTTAGTTAGTCAGTTAGTACCTTAGTTAAATGGTTATTTCTTTACTTAAATAGTTAGTTAACAGTTAGTTTAATGAGTAAGCTATTAAGTACGTTACATAGTTAGTTAGTAAGTTAGTTAGTTAGTTAGTTAGTTAGTTATCTCGAACAACGTGGTCAAAAAACCTGATTTCTAGAATGCTCTAACAACGCCCTGACTAAGGAAAATTAACTATTACTGTCGTGTCGTATAACAATGCCCTTTATTTGTATTTTGATTCAAGTAGATTTATTGGCCAATTCGTCATTTTCCTAATATGGTATGGTCGTAATTCATAATTGCGCGTGCTCTGGTCATTTTGACTAGAGAGAATGTTTCATGGTGAGGCAGCCTAACAAAAAGTATTCATAATTTCTTATGACCTTCGCCTTCTACTATTGACTGCCACACCTACTTGTTTGGATCACTTTTCAAAGTTTGTAATTGATATATTTTCATGGTGATGCAGCCTCACAAAAATTATTCTTAATCTCTTTTGTCCTCCGCCTTTTGCTATTGACTGCCACACCTCCTTCTCTGGATCACTTTTATGAGGATATTTTCCACCAAGAACGTTTAATCCTATATGGTTTGGATTTATCTATCAAGTTTCATCGACATAAGGATGCTTTTTGCTTGATGAGTGGAGATGAAAACCCAAACTACCAACTAAAAATGTTAGATGCTATATAGAGGGGTTTCCGTTTTCACCCACAATGCATTGCAAAATTTGTTGCCCTCCATGTTGGTAGACCTTCGGTAGTTAACAGGAATTGGATGAGTAATGAAGGATTTCGTAGCGATACTGATCGTGAAGTTGGTGTACAGAGAACGAATAAGGCATTTAATTTCTGGCGGTTCACGATGATAATCGAGGACTTTGTTTATAAGATTGTGGTTTACTTCTCCGAAAGCATTTCTCAAATCCAGGAGAGATATTGTAAGACTCCGTTGGTACCTTTTAGCGTGATTTATGATAGCGTGCAGAGTGCATTCCCAATATCTTCAAATAGTGTAACTACGCTCAATGGCACTATTGAATTGCTCACATTCCAACGTGCGAAATGCATTTTCAATATGTTCAAATAGTAAAACCACGCTCAATGGCACTATTCAAATGCTCACATTCCAGCGTGCAGAACGCATTCCCAATATGTTCAAATCGTGTAACTACGCTCAATGGCACTATTGACACACAGAATCCCAAATGTAAGCCCTGGGCTTTTATTCGGGGGGAGGTATATTTGGAAGGATACTTTAGTTACAGTAGTTTACAGGGGGGGCTATATTTGGGGGGCGCATATACAGGAGGACTTATATTCAGGATTCTACGGTGTCATATATGTGAACTTTAACGACATTTCCCTTACAGGCGTACTGCTAAATGCATACGTTGATACTGAAAATGGTAGTCTTAGAGTTGCTAGTCGTCTTACAGTAGGTAGTCGTCTTACAGTAGGTAGTCGTCTTACAGTAGGTAGTCGTCTTACAGTAGGTAGTCATCTTACAGTTGCTGGTCGTCTTAAAAGTAGCTAGTCGTCTTACAGTTGCTAGTCATCTTACAGCTGCTGGTCATTTTATAGTAGATAGTCGTCTTACAATTGCTAGTAGTCTTACAGTAATAGTCGGGTCCTGTGTGTGTGATGTCAGCTTGGGTTCATACTTGGGTTTGCAACGGTATAATAGTCGGATCCTGTTTGTGTGATGTCAGCTTGGCTTCATAAATGGGTTTGCAACGGTATAATAGTCGGGTCCTGTGTGTGTGATGTCAGCTTGGCTTCATAAATGGGTTTGCAACGGTATAATAGTCGGGTCCTGTGTGTGTGATGTCAGCAGGGTAATAGTTACGTATGTTGAAAAAATGAAGATATTAGACTACTTTATGATTGCAAATGGTAAAGAATGTGATTAGAGGCTCTTTACCTATTTCAAAAGTTTTCGTTTTCGAGGGTAATAGCTACGTATGTTGGTAAAATGAAGATATTAGACTACTTTATGATTGCACATGGTAAAGAATGTGATTAAAGGCTCTTTTCCTATGTCAAAAGGCACCAGTTGATCTAGTCCCATGAGGTATTTATGCACCAGTTGATCTAGTCCCGTGAGGTATTTATGCACCAGTGGATCTAGTCGCATGAGGTATTTATGCACCAGTTGATCTAGTCCCATGAGGTATTTATGCACCAGTGGATCTAGTCCCATGAGGTATTTATGCACTTGTTGATATAGTCCAGTGAGGTATTTATGCACCAGTTGATCTAGCGATCAGATGGATCAGCCTCTCTCACCCTTGTTTACGTCTACGTAACTTTAGCATGTTGTTCTATCACTCAACTTAATTCATAATAAAGCCTACTGACATTTATACCTCATAGTTTGCGCAACATATCTGATAAACTATAGAGTGCATTAAGGACTTCGTTTAGATGGATCAGCCTCTTGCGATCTTGTTCACATCTACTTAACTTTAACATGTTTGGTAACACTACTTTATCTCTCTGTTCCAATTAGTCAAATCCACGGCTCTTTAGATCTGACATTCCGTACAAAGAGTTTTGGATCGCAACCTAAAGCTTCCCTCGTGACACTAAGTGTACCATCAAGCTGAAAGAAATACAGTGGACTCTCTCTATCTCGAACTCGCAAGGGACCAAAAGATTTGTTCGAGATAGAGAAAGTTCGAGATAAAGCCAAATCGAGGCCTCACACGTAAGCAACTGAGTTGCTTATAAAAAAGACATGTAAGTCGTTAATACTTGCTACAATGACAAAGTTGTGCATCATTCAAATGAACTTCAAGATGTCATAGTGAGTAACACAGATAACTAGTACTTACCAGCAACATGACAATCATGAGCTAAGTCAAAACTCTACGTAGACTGATCAGAAATGTTTAATAAGCTAGGCTCTTTTCCTATTTCAAAGGTTTTATTTTTCGGGGGTTATAGCTACGTCCGTGAAAAAAATGAAGATATTAGACTTTTTTATGATTGCACATGGTAAAGAATGTGATTAAACGCTTTTTTCCTATTTCAAAAGTATTAGTTTTTGAGGGTAATAGCTATGTCTGTGGAAAAAATGAAGATATTAGACTATTTTATGATTGCGCATGGTAAAGGGGTAATTAAATTACACAACAGTATCTCTATGTATACCGCATAAGCTTTTTAAGTTCATTCGGATACCTATCAAATCTGTTTTCTCCGTTATCGAATATTCTTATAAACTATGAATGTCGCTGTCATGTTGTCCGTTGATATGTAGTTTTGGGGAGAATCGCATGGAGTGTCACGGAATCTTACGTAGAAAAGGAAAATTAAAGGTTTCTAAATTACATTCCATGGTGCAAAAAGCGTTCAAAATAGGCTAATAAGGCATATTTGAGATAGTTTGCATACACTAGATGCGTTCATTCTATGGTGCACAAAGCGTTTAAAAAAGGCTGAAAACGCATATTTGACATAGTTTCCATACACTAGATGCGTACATTCCATGGTGCACAAAGCGTTCAAAATAGGTTTATAACGCATATTTGACATAGTTTGCTTAATGATACAAAATGCAATGAAAGCCCGTAGCCTCTGTTTCTGATCAATTCTTGATCATCAAGCTAAACATTTATAAATTTATGTCTTTGTTCCCTGAACATAAATTTTTGCCAGTTAAGCCCTGGCCAAACGATTGGATTTTTCATTCGACTTTTCGCTAGACTTTTTGATGAAAATCTAGTCTTGTATAGTGATGTAGAGTAAGGGTGGCCACGCATTCCAAGTATGCAAGTGTCACTAAAAATAGCTTTTGGTGCTATTCTAAAGGCATTGTGCACCATGGAATGTAGGCATTCCAAGTATGCAAGTGTCACTAAAAATAGCTTTTGGTGCCATTCTAAACGCATTCTGCACCATGGAATGTACGCATTCCAAGTATGCAAGTGTCACTAAAAACAGGTTTTGGTGCTATTCTAAACGCATTGTCACGGAGTTTGGAGATGTGTTCCTGTAATTGGATTGTGGCGAGAATGTCAGCAGGAGTCATGGTGATTGATGATGTAGTGGGTATAGAAATGCGACGAGGAAATGTGCTGAGTGAACGTAATTAGTAAATGAAATGTAAACAAAGTTTAAGTGGATAAGATAGAAGAACAATACTGGCAGAACAAAAGCAGTCAAGTTTCACTTGGAAATTGAATGGAGGGGTTGGGCAGTGATCAGTTGTTGATAACTAGTTTTCGAAGGTTTTCTAGGGGCATACCTGATTTTATCGTAAGGCCGGGCCAGTGGGGTTGGTGTAAGGATGAAGAGGTCGGAAAGTTATTCAAAAAGTCAAAATAAGGTCGGAAGGGGCAATCGGTACCAAGGAGCAGTAGTAATTGACAAGCTTAAAGTTTATCAAAAGCCGAGGTTTGTAGGGATGTTCTCAACCATTTTCGTAAAGAAACAGAACACTTATATACCTATATAACGTTGGAATATTTCCAAATAAAGCCATAGTAGCCCTACAAAGTCACTTAACACAATGGTTAACTCAATTACCTCTTCCATTCTACGGAATCTGTTTTTTGGGTCATATTTGTAGGAATGTTCTCAACCATTTTCGTAAAACAACAAAACAATAATCGAGATAAAGAAAATTACTGGGAAAAACAAAATTTTTACTTAAAAAACAGGTCGGGCTAATGAGGGTTAATGTAAAATTAAAAGGCTTCAAGTTTAGATGCGAAGAGAATCTTTTTTTGCTGGAAAAAAAGCTTTTGAATACTACATGTAGATAAAGTTAAACTTGTTTTAAAAAGTCTGTGATGTCTCTTTGCTTAAGAGATTTCAATCTTTCATCATCTATTATGTAAATGCTATAAATGTGTTTCCTATATCCCAATATCAAACATTTTTGAAAGCTCACACACTCATTTTTTCTTTGTGTATAGCGCTAGGGGTTCTTTGCAATGTATTGCACTTTTGAAAGTTTCGCTTGAAACAGAGCTTCTCATTTTCCACTCTCTCATTGTAGGCAATAACAACAACAGGCAGTTTCTCCCTTGCTCAAAAAATCGTTATTTTTCCTCTCCGACACCCACCACCCCTCTTGGTAAGGTATCGACCAAAAGTACCTCCCCCCCCTGCAGGGATACAAATTTTGGTGTTTAAATCTTTTTCGTTCTGATACTCCCAAGACAGGGACGAAAGCAAGTAGGCTGGGTTTAAATTTACTTTTTCACATTCCACTAAGGTGCCTTTTGTCATTGTGTGGCAAGGGGTGTTTTCTGAGTATCGTATTTCCAGAAAGTAGTCGTTTCGTATTTTTTTGAGGTGCTTTTGGGGATTTCCATTAATCCGTTTGTGCTTTCTTCGGTATAAGAAGTAAGATGTGGAATAAGGGAGGTTGTGTTTGATTTGGCAGCTTCCGTTGTAACGTTTATTATTCTACAGAAGTATTGACATTTAAACTTGTATTTCGGTTTGCTGGTACCATTAGATGGTACTGTAATACTCATCTTAACACTTTACTTATTCGTATCATTGTAAGACTCCCACTCTTAACCACAGGAATACCTACCTCCATTTGACGTCTACTCCCATGGTTTGGGGAATCGAACATTACGAGATAAGTATAGCAGTGATAAGATGGTACTGTAATACTCATCTTAACACTTTACTTATTCGTATCATTATAAGATTCCCACTCTTAAGTATGATCAGCTCTGCTGTCTGTAGTAGGCAGAGTAGAGGACTTTAACTACACAAAAAGACACATTTTAATTGTGTGGGGTAAATTTGAGGTTATTTATGGCTTGAAACACGAGTTTTCTCGAGATCATCTCGAGACATCTCGATGATACTTTCTAACTTAATGGGCTTTGGATTGATGACGGGCCGGACGGCAGTTCTTCCTTGGTCAAGTCACAAAGAGCAACAAAGAGCAACAAAGAGCAACAAAGAGCAACTGTGAGTAAGCAAAGAGTAACAAAGACCAGCAAAGAGCAAGCAAAGAGCAACAAAGAGCAACAAAGTGCAAGCAAAGAGTAACTATGAGTAAGCAAAGAGTAACAAAGAGCAACAAAGAGCAAGCAAAGAGTAACTGTGAGTAAGCAAAGAGCAACAAAGAGCAAGCAAAGAGCCATTGAGTAGAGACTAAAAAGTATGGGGAGATGGATTCTACAAATTGGGAGAAAACCCCAGCCCATTCCACTTACTTCCCTGGCCCTATTCTTTTCAGGATAAAATTTTCTCTCATCCCAATTTATCTACCCATCCTTATTATCAAAGACTTAAGAGTCTGCAAGCAATATAATTTTGAGTTGCACTGACTTCCTTCTAGCATAACAAAATATATCTAGACCAGCATTTACGTCAGGTGTCAGTTTGGTAAGGGTTGCCACACTAGGGAGTTGATAATCATCCCTTAAACGTTTAGGCCTATATATATATTATATATATATATATATAAGATTTGAGATGTAACAAAAAACAATGCTAAAACAATAAGTTCTGGAGGATATTTTCTGTCACCAACATGAACCATGGAATCCATGGCATTGGTTTGTTTTTCTCGAACTTGTTGACAGGTGAAATCAATAAGGCAAGAGCAAAACAATAGGAATGTCTGTGGCATCATTGCAATTCTTCTCTATTCCGTCCCAGTCCTCCGTTTAAGTGGGGATTGCCCTCCAATCTCGACCCTTTTTGTCTAACTTTCTTTGACCTATTCGGAGCAAATGGGTTTGCTCTCGCCGCTAAACGTAAATCGGGACACGATAAGCCGTGCACCGAATACGTGCAGAGATATGGGGCTTTGAAGGTGGGTAGGTTAGCTGGCTTTTGTTCTCAAGGCCAGATCCTTATCGGGCTTTTTTTCTTTGACTGTTTTATGCAAAGGTATCGGTTATTATATTCATATGTATTAAATGCGATAGTTTTTGCTTAAACGTCCATTTTGTGCAGTGGATGTTTTTTGTTGGTTCCAGACATTTCCTAATGATTATAAGAAAATCACATCTTTAGATGAATATTGTAACAACAGTGAATTAAGAGTTATATTTTTGATGTTTGGATGATATTTTTTTAGTCATAATGCTCAAAATAATCAAAAACCTGTTGATTATAAGTGAGCAACCATTTCGGTCTTTTCAAATCTCATACATTTTGGAAAATAATTTTCTCAAAATCTAAAATATCTTGCCTAAATACTGACGCTTTCACATTATAAATAGCTACTCAGTGAAAGAATTGAGGTTTGTTGTTATTCCCAATCTCCATGAGTTAATAACTTCCTCCGGTGGGGCGTGAGTAGCTTGGTCATGTATTCATTTACAACTTGCGACACCTCAGTGTTGGGTTTCAACCTCTCAGTGCAGCCCCCGATAAGCAGAGCTGGGTACCCTCACATGATCATCGTAGCTTGTCGGTATGGCTCGTATGAGTCGACTCTTTCTTGAACCGGTTTGTAATCGATTAATCGCGTCGGTATGGACAGCACTACTTGTCATTACTTAGCCATTTCCTTAGATTGAACCCCCCTTGGGCTAGGCGTTCCTGGCATTGATAAATAATGACTTAGCCTCTGCAGGTGTGTCTTGCCCAGACACTAAATCATCTACATAAAAAGAATGAAGGACGACACTTCATCCTGCATCAATTGAAGACACATCTCCAATTGCTCCTCTAACGTACAGAGAAAGATTGAAAAGTCAAAACCTTGTCAGCTCACAACTGATTCATGATGACTTCGATGATATCTTGTGCTGTATTTACTCTTTTGCTGGTGGTAAGTTTATTACACTATCTTATTTTGACTTTATTTTGTTCAGATCAATTTTTGAGTGCACATGATTCATAAGTGGACCCAAACTGGTACGGATAGCAGATCCAAACGAGTTCGGATCCACCAGGTCCCGTGTAAACGCGAGTCCGATCCGTACCAGTTTGGATCCGTACCAGTTTGGATCCGTACCCGTGTAAACAGGGTCTTAGATACACGTATATCGGAAACGACGTACAGACATAGGTTAAAAGGAACAGTTATTAAGAAGACTGTTTAGCTTTAACATCTGTATAGCAAACCGACTGTAAGTATGATCTGCAGTCTCTACGCTTGAGTGCAACTCACTATGTATACCCCTGTATACAATACAGATTTCCCAAAAATAATGAGCGAGGGTCTTCTAGTAAAGTCAGGGAAAGGGGGAATTACAAAATTTAAGACCCTTCCCCCCATTTATTACAAATCAAAGAGTGTTTACAACGGGTTTAGATATATATTATTTCTAGATTTGTTATTTCAGAATTTTCTGTTACAAGCAACTTGGTTGTCTTTGGGCAAAAATTGTAGTAACTGGGAGAACACCCATTTGCTGTGGCACAATCGTTTTGGCTTTAAAAAATTACTAGAATTTTGTTATTTCTAGATTTGTTATTTCAGAATTTTCTGTTACAAGCAACTTGGTTGTCTTTGGGCAAAAATTGTAGTAACTGACTTCTTTACTTCTTTACTTCTTTACTTCTTCACTTCTTTTCTTCTTTACTTCTTTTCTTCTTCACTTCTTTACTTCTTTACTTCTTCACTTCTTTACTTTTTTACTTCTTTACTTCTTCACTTCTTTACTTCTTCACTTCTTTACTTCTTTACTTTTTTCCTTTCTACTTCTTTACTTCTTCGGTTCTTTACTTCTTTTCTTCTTTACTTCTTTGCTACTGTTACTACCATTACTATTTACACTACTACCGCTACTACTACTACTACTACTACTACTACTACTACTACCATCAGCAATGTTACCTCTACCATGACTCTTACGTGACTACTAACGTGTCGAGCCCTGCCTCCCTGTTCTCTGATGATACCCTCGTCATAACCTCTCTGGACGCACCACCCCACTAGCTCCTCTGCCCTTCTTTCAAAAGCAATCATAAAATAGTCTAATATCTTCTTTTTTTCAACATACGTAGCTATTACCTTCGAAAACTAAAACTTTTGACACAGGAAAAGACCCTTTAATCACATTGTTTACCTTTTTAAATCATAAAATAGTCTAATATTTTCATTTTTTCCACAGACAAAGCTATTACCCTCGAAAAATAAAACTTTTGAAATAGGAAAAGAGCCTTTAATCACATATGATTTCTTCATTATTTTGTAGTTTGTAGTAAACGCCGCCCTCTAATAAACGCCGCCCTCTAATAAGCGCCGCCCTATCAAAAGTGCTGCATATTGAAGGGAGGCTGGTCTTTAGTAAAAAACACACCAAGCAAGAAATGAGAAATAGTTTCTACAACTTTAACACGTTTTCCATCAACAAATTCTGCCTTTAATTGTTTGTCATGAAAAATTAAAAATGTGGAAAAAGTAGATGAATTCATCTTCCTTGGCTCCGTTGTTCCAGGAACCTCAAGTGATGTTAAAGGAAGGATTGGACTTACACTGTCTGCTTTTGGTCGTCTCAGTACAAGGTTCTGGAACAATGAAGAGATATCACTTCAATTGAAAGTCCGCATGTATCGTTCCTTGATTGTGCCTATTGCAATATACGCCAGTAAGACATGGAAAATATTTGAAAGCGTCTTTACGTTAATTCCCCAGCGCTTTGTTTACTGCCACTTCTTTGGAGCCATATTGGTAGTTCCTAATTTCCGCGTGTCACGTGATTAAGTAAGCGCTCTAGCCCAGTGTTCTTCCTCTATGAGTGATACCAAAGCAACTACTAAGCAACTACTTAAGCAACTCCAGACCTGATTTTGGAAAATTGTTTAGCAACTCGATACTACTACAACTGTTGCTACTATTACAGCTGTTGCTACTATTACAGATAATGCTACTACTGCAAATGGTGCTACTATTACAGCTGTTGCTACTAGTAGAATTGTTGGTACTACTACAGCTGTTGCTACTACTACAACTGTTGCTACTACTACAACTGTTGCTACTATTACGACTGTTGCAACTACTACAACTGTTGTTACTAGTAGAATTGTTTCAGACCCGTAGACAGGGTTTGAGGTTTAGAGGGGCTATGCTGAACTCACGGTGCTGTTCTGAATTGTGTAGGCTATGTGTGTAAGTATGATTCCTATAAATGTTGTAAATGCTAGTATCGTGGCAGGGTAAGTGACTAGCGTGGTCCTCGGATGTTCATATGTATGTTATGAGTGCACTAAAATCCAGTTATCTTATATTATACCTATTCAGATTTTCATAGTTCTTAGTGTTTCGATTAGAGCCTAAAACATTGCTACTACGCATTAAAACACACTTCAGAAGTATCTTGATGATTCGATAAACAGTCTCCACCCAGATGCATCGCAAGTTTCGATGCCGAGCTAAACCAAAATTTTTCCACGTTTCCACAGAACACAATTCCTTTACTTGAAGGAATTGCCGAAATGAGCTATCCCTTGATTTATTGCATACACTAGATGGGTACATTCTATGGTGCACAAAGCGTTCAAAATAGCCTGACAACGCATATTTGACGTAGTTTTCTTACACTAGATGCGTACATTCCATGGTGCACAAAGCGTTAAAAATAGGCTAATAAGGGATATCTGACATAGTTTGCATACAGTAGATGCGTATATTCCTTGGTGCACAAAGCGTTCAAAATAGGCTAATAAGGCACTGAGCCCACGATAAATTGTACGTAATTTTATCATACGTGATCCATCCTTTCTTATGTTTACTACACCAGAATTTCCCCGGCTATAAGTTGGTTAGTGGTACAAAATTTGAATGTAGGGCTAAGTAACGGATTCCTTTTGCTAAACCTTTTCATCTCCTTTTCATCTTGCCACTTTAGAAGCTGCATTTATCAAAACAAAGAAGCCGGTGCTCTTCGCAAACTTGCAACCCCATAAACAGCATTGCCGTAACGGGAGCAGTAAACCTTAATGTTTAAAATTTTCATAGCTTGAAAAATTTATAATCACAGGCATCAAGATCTAGAGGCCACCCTTAAAATCTTGAGCACCAACACGTGCTTCGGTCTTTGAACTTTTTTTCATGTAAATTCTGAGCACGGTTTTGAAATTACATGATGGAAGTTAAGTGGATTTCGTGAAGGCTTACATTTCCTGGTATTCTTTCAAGATGTTTTTCTGTCCCTTTCTTTATCATTCCCAAAGCTTTGATGACCACAGGCACTATAGTAGTCTTCATGTTCCATAATTTATTAATTTCAATTTCGAAGTCTTTATATTTTGATAGTTTCTCAAATTCTTTTACGGATATGTTACGATCAGATGGAACAGCCATATCAATTAACGCATCTAGTGTATGCAAACTATGTCAAATATGCCTTATTTGAATATTTTGAACGCTTTGTGCACCATGGAATGTACCCATCTAGTGTATGGAAACTAAGTCAAATATGCCTTATTTGCCTATTTCGAACGCTTTGAGCACCATGGAATGTACGCATCTAGTGTGTGCAAACTATGTCAACTTTGTCTTATTCGCCTATTTTGAACGCTTTGTGTATTTGGTCGTGGGCGCTACCACTGTACTTTAGTATCATCCTTCTAAAATAGCCGATAACGTACGTATTTGCAGTCTATCAATCAAAGACCCCTGATAAGCAGTGGGCCCGACATTGAAACTATCCTAAATAAACAGAACGTATTTGCACAGTGGCACTGTAGTACTCGCCCGTCGGTCGCCAGTAGCAAACGAAACATACTTTTATAGTATCGTAAGCTTAACTGCTCATTGAATTAAAAATAAGTGGTACCGAAGGTAAGAAGTCCTATACTGTTCATTGTTTGAAGACCCGCATACTGGCGTCCCTTTGGCTTGCGCCTTAAGCTAGATGCTATGAAGTTGGGCTATTCCCGTCACAACGGTGCAAATGTATTGAAAGCCTTGCATATTGCGCAGTAACTAGCATATCGGCTGCTTTCCATTTACTAAAAGGGAGATGGATACATATGTATATGTAGTTTTCATAGTTGTTCTCACCGATAGTAAAAGTGTTTACTATAAACAATGACTATGAAAACATATGACATAAGCTTGATTTCACCCTTGACGGCCCTTTTTAGCGAACCACGATTTAGCGGCAAGAGTTCTTTAGTATCCAAGCTATTAAGATATCGAGATACGATGATCGACACCCCTATACAGACCAAAACCAAGTTTAAATATGGGCTAAACTGATTTTGCGTGTCTTGCGGAGGCTTCTTGTAAGCTGACGTCTGTTAAAATACCAAGCCATAGATAAAGTCGGAGAAGCTACAAGACCAAAACCAAGGCTAAATTTGGGCTAAACTGATTTTGCGTGTCTTGCGGAGGCTTCTTGTAAGCTGACGTCTGTAAAAATACCAAGCCATAGATAAGGTGCACAAAGCCTTAAAAATAGGCTAATAAGGCATATTTGACATAGTTTGCATACACTAGATGCGTACATTCCATGTTGCACAGAGTGTTTAAAATAGGCTAATAAGGCATATTTGACATAGTTTGCATCAACTAAATGCGTACATTCCATGGTGCACAAAGCCTTCAAAAAAGGCTAATAAGGCATATTTGACATAGTTTGCATACACTAGATCCCACCCAATCTTAAGTCCGTTCCCTCTGAAGCTGCCACCATGAATGATCTCAACTCAGCTTCTCCAACTCCTCCACCCCCGATTGTTCCTCCTTGTATTCCTTCAGGTAAACAGATGCCTGGTACAGGCCTCCCCCCTCCATCACCATCATTCCTCTCCACATCACACACCTCTCCCTCATCCTCACACTCCCTAACTCACGAAGGTCATCGTACTAAACCAACGCCTTAACCATTGAGCCATTGAGGCTCGATTAAGCTAAGATGAAGATTTTAGTGTCAATCTTTCGCGAGTTCTCCTGCAGTCAGTGGCTACGGGGAAATCAATTAATTAACATTTATTGTGTTTGGGCTTTGAGCCTTCATCAGTGCCAGACACATACATATTCTCAGCAGACACATTGCAATTATATATAATTCTCAAAGAGTATTGCAAAAATTGCGTTGTTGATTTGTATCACATAAGGGTTGACATCACGACGTGTGTAATTTTGGTGTAAGACTTTGTTAATAGCCAAACGAACCGCTTTAATTTCAAACTTGTAATTGTGAGTATAAGTCCGCTTCTGGAAAAGATTCCTGGTACTACAAAATTTGTAGATAATATTTAATAACGGAATCATTAGTGAAATGCCATTGACTGCCAAAAGCCTCAGGTGACACAGCTGCTCATACTGGTCCGCTCTTTCTGATGGGTCAAAGTCCAGTACGCGACTGATCTGGGATCTGGCGGCTACTGGTATGCGAGACGTCTGTGGGAAGTCTGTGGGACGTCTGCGGGAATCCTACGGCAAGTCTTCGTGAAACTGCTAGATTTCAGGAGAATTGGCAATCCCTGATCTTATACTGCCACAGTGGGTAGGGTGAAGAAGCTGGGTAGGGTGAAGACGCTGGGTAGGGTGAAGAACCCGGGTAGGCTACAGAAGTTGGGTAGGCTACAGAAGCTGGGTAGGCTACAGAAGCTGGGTAGGCTGAAGAAACTGGGTGGGTTAGGGTGGCTGGTGTAGCAAAAATGAGGAAGCTAATAAAAGGATGTCACATGTTACTTGGATTGATGGCGAGATCATCTGTGGAAAGACATGATCGCCAACGCTATAAAACAGGGCACCGGATGATGATGATGATGTCATTTTGATTACTTCGCCAGAAGTTGATTACTTAAGAAGTACATGGATAGTAGAGTACAGTATAGGGCTACTTAAGTAATGTTATTATCAGGCCGTAATTAGATTCCTTATTGTATGCCTTTTCGTCTGCCTAACACCTGCCTTTTTGTACAACTACTATCGTAAGAATTGTAGAATAGACCAATGAATCAGGTTGGAAGTGTTTCCTCCCTTTGATAGTGCGCATGCTTTATTTTTCATCAGGATGATGCTGAGTGGTTTCCTGACATGATCTTCAGCTCTGTCATTGTCGATGCCCCGTCATCAATTGGAGGCTGGACCTTTCCACGTGATCCTGATATGCGGGAGAGAATATTTATAGAAAAGGTACAGATCCAGAGTAACTGATGATGTTGTTTTCAGTTTACCTTTGACAAAAGAGGCTTTGGCACACTTGTCTAAGCCAAATTCCATGCCTATGTCATCACTAAAACACTTAACCGTGGTCAGCAGGCCTTCAAAATCTTAATCACTTTTGGCAAACAGTTTCAAGTCATCCATGTAGAACAGGTGATTTATGGACTTGTTGTAGATTTTGTAACCATTTAACTAAGTGGTCAGCCAATGATGATGCTCTACTGGCAGACATTACAGCTCAAGAGCAGACTTATTCGGAGCCATTGTGTGGACAGGTAGCCAGTGCGCCACTGTCTGAAGATGTTGAAAGTTACTCCAAATCCTTTCTGGGGGGTGGAGGGGTTGAGATTGAAGAGAAAGTATTAGGCATTAGCTGGGACAGGACAAAAGATGTTATTATTTGAAACAAACTGACTAATTTTTTTAAGGACATTATTACTCAAACCAAAACTATCAACTGAACGACTGCTAGGAAGTTGAGAAATAATACTAGAAATCTCAGTAGTACTACATGGGGAAAGGAAAAAAGACTTCTCTGTCAAGGGAAAACAACTTACTCTACTCGGGGGTGGAATTAGAACTGAAGGAAGTGTGGTGAAATACGAATTGAAGGCACATGATTACATTGCATAGATGTAGCCAGTGTCTAGAAGGTGCACACTAGGGGCTCACTGCTTTGCTGCCCACAGCTGCTTATTTGTGTATGAGGTGCTTTATTTTACATCTTACCACCTTGCCGATTTGATTCACTCTTATCAGCAACCTGGGTACATGGGTGGTAACATCAAACGTCTGCCTCACCATTCCTCCTCAATGATAACATATCATTTCCAACTCCATTCCAGGTGACAGCGTTGATGCTGAAGATGAACAAGTTGGCATTAAGGGGATTTCAATAGTCATAAAAACTCAAGCAAGCCTTTAAAGATAGGAAACTAAACATAAAAATAAAGAACAAACTACTCCGATGCTACGTACACTCTGTCTTGCTATACGGTAGCGAATGCTGGACCATAACACCAACAATGGAGAACAGGCTTAAGGCTCTCTTCACCAACACACCCACACCTCCCACTCCATTTGCATTTCCACTCCACAAGAACTTTTAATGGTCTTCCCCATGTTTAAAACTCTGCATCCTTTTCCTCTAAATTTAACCTCCTGCACACAGCAAATCTCCACTCACCTTCTTGCCAGCATCTCCAACAGCTCTCCGCTTCTCCCAACAACAGTTCCAACATTTACAGTACATACCCTTTGCAATATGCGTATCAGTGTCTCACATGTATACACTATGGATTCAACCTCCTATTTATTATGACGTCTTCTGCTGATTTTTTTGCACTACGGCCTAGCAGCTTGAGTTCTCATTTAACTCAATCTAATACTTAATACATTCCACATCCCTTGACATACTTTGCGGAGCCAAGATTGCGGACCACTGCCATGTAGAAATTAGTTGTTTCTATAATGAATATCCAGCTGAATGGCTGGCTACGAGCTGAAGCTCATCTGGAAATTTCACAGCGAAGTTTTGGATTATGGGTTTTAATGAAATCCCGTTCGCTTTTTGTGGAGAAGTCATTCCCCCTCCTCTGAGTATACCAACTTAGCTACTTTCAATTTCATTTTAAAGCCTTGAGAGCAGGCACGCAGATAAGGGGGACAGAGGCTGTACCCGCCCCACATCTCTGAATTTGACAGGTTGTAACCTGTCTTCAATCAAAGTTGGGGACAATTCAAATGCCAGCCTGATGAGATGCGTAACATTTTGCAGCGCATAATCAGTAATTACATGATAAATTTTCCAAACATATGTGAAGTGTTGCTCATTCTAATGTCAGCCGAACCAAACACGAGTCCGCTGGAGATATCTTACAGCAAGCTGACCCAAATTTGTTCATCGTAGGTAAATGATTTTGAATTTTTAAATCTTCCATTTCAAGATGTGAAAGAAACATGCCAAAAAAGAACCCAATAAGACTTACAGTATGATTGCTTAAAATATCCAGTCTCGAATGATAACCATAAAACAATTTAGCTTAAATTTGATATTTGCATGGTTACCAGTACATAAACATGTTTTTTGAACTTTCTATCTTCAGTTGAACCAGAATTAGAGACGTTGTCATTACATTGAAATAAGGTAACTAGTTTTTCATGTCAAGATTGTACGCGTTCTCACCCTTCTTCCCCAACAGAATCTACCATCAGCATGTCGGATCCCGAAGTTAAGTTGTTAATGGTGTTGAATCTAAAAGGATAGGGTAGTGTGATTACTTTTCATTCCCAGTTTTGCTAATTAATTTTTCATTAAGAAATTTAATTCCAAACTTGCATTTTCAAGCAATACTCCGCTGTTTCCTTAGTTTCTATTCGTTTGACGTCACCAAAACTAAGATGGCCGAAATGTATAGTAGAAATGCAGACTTGCTGTATTTTCACAATCTCGATTTGAAATTTGGCCAAACTTGCATTTTCAAGCAATACTCCGCTGTTTCCTTAGTTTCTATTCGTTTGACGTCACCAAAACTAAGATGGCCGAAAAAAGCTTTTAAGTACACAATGTTTTCGCTGTTTCGTGCAATATTCTTATTTTGTACCACAAACAAACTATTTAAGTACATTAAATACGATACATTTTAAAACAAAACAGTTTACTATTACATACAATACTAATTAATCAAAAAATACCTGAAGAATACCTGAATAACTGAAGTTGGCAGGAATAGCATTAAGGGGGTTCAAATAGAGCATACCATACCCATTCCAGTATGCCTTATTGTAAGTGATTACTGGGATTGTATGCTAATTAAGACATGAATAGATTGAAATTTGAATTATAATCTTAACCAACTACCCCATTATCAGTTAGGCGTTATTTTTGTTGTTCTTGTAGTAGTTGTTGTATTTGTTTCTGTAGCTTTTACCATAAAAGTCAGATATGCCTATGCAGTGAGTGTCTGACTTGCAATGTGTCTGCTGAGAATATGTATATGTCTGGCACTGATGAAGGCTCAAAGCCAAAACACAATAAATATTAATTATTTAATTTCCCCATACCCACTGACTGGAGGGGAATTCGCGAAAGGTTGACACTAAAAAGATCTGCCTTAGCTTTTGAGCCGGATGGCTCCATGGTATCTTTAATACGCTCGAGGGCAACTCTCCTTTATTTATTCGTCAGAATCATCAAATGAAAAATTACCGCATCAGCGCATAATCTTTATTACTTAAAAACAATTGCATCAAGTAGTATTACGTACTCAAAGTTGACATTATTGATGTCTCTTATTTGTTGATAACTACACTGCACCCATAGGGCCTACAGTTTTATTTTCCCTCTTTAACACTTTACATTGATCAAGTTAACTAGGCTTATTGGTTATAGTTCATCAGTCCGTGTACACTTTGGCACAGCACTTGCTTGAGAACCCAGACTGTACCAATATTCTTGTCTTGTACCACTAACATGCTTTTTGATAGTTTAATACAAGAAAAAAATATAACATTGCTCAGTGTTTCCATCTTACTTCCTGTAGGAACCACCGGTTACCCTACATTGAGCCTGCGCAACCCTATGTGCGCTCAAGTACTCTCAAACAGAGGCAATTTCAATAGTGCCATTGAGCGTAGTTACAGTATTTGAACATATTGGGAATGCGTTCTGCACACTGGAATGTGAGCATATGAATAGTGCCATTGAGCGTAGTTACATTATTTTAAGATATTGGGAATGCGTTATGCACGCTGGAATGTGAGCATTTCAATAGAGCCATTGAGCGTAGCTACACTATTTGAACATATTGGGAATGCGTTCTGCACGACACAAGAAAAAACTCATCTTTGCAGTTTCTTGGTCGTGCTGGGCACGACAAGCACGCCTTTTAGCTACGTCACTGCTGAACTATGGGCTTTGTCATTAACTTCTAGCTAATGACCTAAGTGGTAGAACTAGGTGATGTCATCTTTTCTATAGATCCTAATGTAAGGTAATAGCATAGCGATAAGCGACTTGGTAACCGCCAACACACCAATTTTTTGTGGTCTTAATTACAATAAATAGTAATAAATAAACAGCAATAAATAGTGATATGGAGGAATTGTTACGCTTCATAAGAGGCAGCAGCAGGACTGAAAGGAAAGAAAGCATCAATTCTTCAGTCTAAGTGCTCTATAGAAGACATACAATTTCTGCAGGTTCTCTTTTTGGTTTCCTTCCCTTCGATAGAATATAAATGCAGAAAGAAGATGTGATAAGGCATGAAGAACTAGGCTACCAGCTTACTTAACGTTTCGATTTTAACGAAAAAATGTTGCCGTTAACATTATATTAAGGCACTAATCACCCTCACGATCATATTTTAAACTCAAGTAAACACATGCAATACACTCCGTGGATCCATATCAGTAACTGTGGCTACTTACAATGATAAGGCATGAAGAACTAGGCTACCAGCTTACTTAATTGAACGCTTTGTGCACCATCGAATGTACGCATCTAGTGTATGCAAACTATGTCAAATATGCCTTATTAGCCTATTTAGAACGCTCTGTGCACCATTGAATGTACGCATCTAGTGTATGCAAACTATGTCAAATATTCCTTTTTAGCCTATTTTGAACGCTTTGTGCAACATGGAATGTACGCATCTAGTGTATGCAAACTATGTCAAATATGCTCAATTGAATTGCTTTAAACCTAAACGGAAAAATGTGCGAGAAAGCATTATACAAAGCAAAAAGGATATTGGACGGTTTTAAGCTGAAAGGTAAAAGTAGGATCGATACTTCTTGGTTTTATGCATGGTAGTTTTTTATGTATTTTTCTTTAAAAGTTAGTGAAAGTTGGAGGAGGGGAAAGGGGTAAGCAGCAACTACCGTTTTTTCATCTTTTATCTATTTGCCGTTGTGTAAATCCCTGAGTAAATGGAACATGTAATGTTGTGTAAACTTGGCATGAGTAACCTCACCATTGGTATGAGTCCTGTGAATACCTCATAGAGATTCACTGTAATGTAGATATAGTGGGGTGAAAACCCACCGAAAGTGCACCCTATGAATGCACATGAATCCAAAATATTAACGACAACACTCTGAAATATCAGTGTTAATAAATTTTATCAAATGACAGATCGAAGGATATGGTAACATAAGCTGACTGCTAAATTATCAGTTATTATTATTTCATCCAAGTGAGCGATGCAAAGAACCTTTGATAGATTCACAGACGAGTTTTCGAGTAATAGCTTACAAGTCAGTTGGGAGCTTTTTAGACAACAATGGGAGCCTACCAACCGCATCACGTACGTTGTAAACATTTATGTATGCAAACTATGTCAAATATGCCTTATTAGCCTATTTTGAACGCTTTGTGCACCATAGAATGTACGGATCTAGTTTATGCAGGCAATGTCAAATATGCCTTATTTGCCTTCATTAAACAATTTGTGCACCATTGAATTTACGCATTAAGTGTATGCAAACTATGTCGAAGATGCCTTATTAGCCTATTTTGAACGCTTTGTGCACCATGGACATTTTGCTATCATTCTGTTCATACCACATTTCTTAGCCTCTTGTTTGGTTCTCTTTGCAAATGTGGTAGCTTGCTCATGGTCTTTTGGCATCATTGGCGATACATCAAGTTCTAGCTTACACTTCCTGGCTTCTTAGGAGATAGAGTATAGTTTCTTACTTGTCTCATGTTGGAGGGCCAGTTTCAATAAATTATCTTCGGTTGTTTCCAAATTGTTGGTAGAGTGCACACCACAAAACCTGGGTCTTGGGTTCGATCCCTGTGGTGACATATTTTCTATTTCTCTAGTATTCTTTTCAAAATTGACATTTCAAATCTTCTCTTTTTGATGATATAACATTCCAAGCTGCCAGCCCACACAATTGAAGATCAGTTTTTGGTTAAAAATACAGAAGGTTAGACAAGTGAATGAACTAAAACTAGTTGAATAATATCCCTCTGATAATCGATTGTCTACGACGTCAGTTGATACAACTTCATGTGTAGGCCTTTTTTGAGTGGGCTCTCGTAAACTATTTGATCCGAAGCACAAGTACCTTCTCTCTCATCGAAGGATTTCTGCTTCTCGACTTCTGCTCTCCTTTTACGTCGTTTGCATCTGCTTTGTCTCTCTTGTGTACTTTTGATGTCAATCTTCAATTGGAGAATCTAAAGAGATAGGCCATAGAAGAAACACAGAAGAGTTTCAAGAACGGGAAGATTTTTGCCTTCGTATTATTGTAACGAGGGCGTCGCTGACAGCGCTTGGTAGAGCAACTCATCATTCATGAAACAGCAACTTTCGTCTTTTCAATCTATTAGGAGGAACTGTGACTTCTTTCACAGTCCCTCAGTCACTCTCTTCATTTACAAGGTCAAACCCTAGTTGTCTGAGAAGTCACCTTAAAAGTTAGCGCAAATACACAAATAAATAGTGCACATACTCCCGTCAACAACATACAGCTACAATCTTTTACAAAGGAGTACTTATCTGAAAGTGCTAAGATGAAAATTACATCATCTCTGTCGCAACAAACCCTAGTTGTCTGAGAAGTCACCTTAAAAGTTAGCGCAAATACACAAATAAATAGAGAATTACAAGAAGTTTTGCAATCATTTTTATCTCAATATTTCGTATCTTCACTAAGATACATATTCATGAAAGATGGGTCGGTTTAATTTTTCTGCATAAGAACGTGCAAGTTGCTTTTGTGATGTAACCAGTATTTGTCTTACTTGCCTTTTAAGCAGGGTAACCGTTCACCGTATAGCCAATTGTTCCTGATTAGCAATTGGTTAGACTATACAACACATCGACAGAAAGAAGCAAAGGATAAGTGTGTTGAATATCTGGGATAGCAGGAAGAGAAATGTTTCTGCTTTATACCGGCAACAGGTTAGGTTGGTTTATTTTTGTACATTATTTGTCGTCTTCCAGGCAATCGACTGGTTGCAGACTGAAGGAGAACAATACTTAAGGACAAAGGATTGGTATGGAGACAGTTCACAGCAGTCGGACTTGATCACTTTTTTCTGATGTTCTCTAATGGGTGATTCGAGACCGTCATGGTCCTTAGAGACTGCAGAGCACTCATGTGTGTTAATTTCAGCTCATTCTGAGCACTTCTAATTTTCAATGTCAATTTTCCCAAGTTGCACATTTGATCACATTTTTCTGATGTTCTCTAAAGGGTGATTTGAGACCGTCATGGTCCTTAGGGAGTGCAGAGCATTCAAAGTGGCGCGGATTTTGTGGTATAACTGTACTGAAGTGGAAGGGTCATTAGCAAACAAGGTCTTACAACGGGCGTGCCAGACAGTACGATTGGTCAGTTTTACTATGTGGCTAAAAAGGGAAGAACGTTGAGGGGTAACTGTTGAGGGGAGCTGTAGCAAAATGATGCATTGTGCATCCGGCAAAAACCGAGAGCCTAATACATGCTCAATTCGTATTGACTGAAGTTGCTACCCGTAGTCTAGGGATGCGGCCCCAGTGAGCGGTAGAGATTATTTTATCGCTCGTGTAGCCATCAGGAAGCCCAATTGAGGTGGACTACTACCCTACGGCCCTTTATTTCTTAGTTTGTAGTTATGGGACCATCGTGGGTTAGCACATCGGAACTACTACATGAAGGACTGGATTCGTTGCCTCGTGGTCCTAAAACCTAAGTTTAAAGATATAATAATCATGTTTTTCAAAGAAAAGTAACAAAACAGAAAGGCAAAAAACTCCACTTAAGGTCAACAAAACGCCAATATCGCCAAATTTGAAGAAAATTTTAAAAAAATTTATTCACGATAAGACTTCCCAGTAAATTTTATGAAAAGTCACCAAATTTCGTGTCAATCGGGCCAGGCTTTAAAAAGTTATGAGTGGGTATTTTTATTATTTTTATTATTTATCAACATATTGTATCGGGTTGCCTTGCACATCTCAACCAAGGTCGATATAATTGGAGGCATGATTCTGTTCTTAAAATTATATCGGATTTCATTTCTTCATCTTCATCATAGAAGTGCCAAGCCGAACAATAGTTTGCAAATAGCCCATTACTACTGCCTGGCACCACGGATGTGACTGTTTATTTAAAACACCACCCCAATTGCTTTTTGACTTGGCCTGCTCTTCCTGTTCCCCTAATTAGTTTTTATTTTTGGCCTTGGATCTAAATAAAATACATCTGAATAAAGAGATAAGGCATGTCGGGTACTATAAGCAGCCTATCTTCTGATACAGTGTCAATATTTACTTTCAATACAATCAGGCTTTAGTCGACAAGCGCTTTGTAGCTATGCTAAGTGTACTGCTATCATAGTAAGCATTCAACGTTAGGTGTTTCCAAGAATAACTATCTTCATGATATGTTCATTTTTTCAAATATATAAGACTGGTAGAAGATTATCATTGTTGATAAAGAAACCATTAATGTTTTTATTGCATACTTTCCAACTACTAAACAAGATGATGGTGCACATGATATCCATATGGTGCGAAAAACGTTGCTGTATACAAGCAACTACTCTACCTACCTATCAAGCTACTTCAACTACTCTACCTACCTATCTAACGACTTCAACTACTCTACCTACCTACCTATCTAACGACTTCAACTACTCTACCTACCTAAACTACTCTAACTACCTAAACTACTTTAACTACCTAAACTACTCTAACTACCTAAACTACTCCAACTACCTATCTACCTGAACTAATTTACCTAACTATACTAAACAAAGATTTTCTCAGTTGACAATGCAACACTTTCCGTAGTTTGGAAATGGAACCTAAAATTTTCATAGTTTAGCCGTTCTGCCAAAACTTCAACTCAGAATTTTGAGAGTTTAGAAACTTGATTGGGGATGGTCGAAGTGTAGAAACATAAAGGGCTTTTCTTAATACGAGGTTACATTGAAGTCCCAAGGTTTTGAAACTTTTCTTTAGAGATACCGTGATTGCAACCCTTTTCTTCTCTGTATGTACGTATGTGCAATAGCGCTCTACTAGTTCCACGTCCACAAAACCGCTGCAGGCAGCATCACGCTGTTTGTCTGCCTTTACGAAGACCAAAAATGCCATGATGCGAGAGAATACGGAGCGTAGCGTCTCCGGCACCAGGGCAGCTCCACATCGCCTAGGTTCGACGGGCTTCACAAGGAACTGTTCTGGCTCTTATTTTGGGTTTCAGCCTATCATAATGACGTGCTCATATAAACATTAACTTACTGTAATTCATATGTTTCTGCTACAGTGTCTGGGATGCACCTCACCTTCACGTTCACAAAGTAGGCTAAGAAAAGATGTTTTAGACGCATAGTATACTACATTAGGTGGGGTCACCTACAAGCCCCTGGACCCCAAGTGCTATAGCTTCTACTGGTACATTATCAAGAGCTTTGGAGGAGTTATGAGCTTAGAAGGTTACACTGCCACAGCTTCGCCATTGATCGACGAAAAATTTGCCGAGTTAGCCTCGCTTTGAAATTTATGAATAACTTTTGAAAAGGGTCTATAGCTGCATGCTCATGATCCAAATCTTTGTTAATCTATTCATGTGATGTTGTGTGATAGTCCACTATCCTCGCCAGGTGTTGTCCACTTTGCTCCTGATGCCTTCAGCATTTCAGTTACCACTCCAGAAGGTCCAGCTGCTTTACCATTTTCCGTTCTCTTTACAGAGTCTTTGACCATCTTTTCTGAGATCTGTATTGCTGTACCTTGCACAGGATCCCACGGGATTTCTACTTGCAGGAGCCTCTTATAGTGTTGCTTTCGGCAACCTTCTTGGATTCAACATCTAGCTTGAACTCCATGGGTTTGCTGACGCATCAATGAAATCTTATGGATCTTGTGTTTATATCAGAATCGTCACAAGTGATGTTTATTGTCATCTCGTGACATCGAAATCTCGTGTTGCGCCTTTGTGTGGCAGAAATTCGAAATTTGATATCTCCAGATACGTGGTGGTATGTCCCCACAAATGCGAATCCCGCCGATATTATCTCACGGGGTACCATTACTCAAAGCAGCACTGAGAACTTTGAGAAGTATTTTGCCTGGCGACCGTAGTAGCAGCACACTCATTCGTACACGAGCAACTTTGAGATAAATGGAAGTCTCGCAATAATAGGGTACAAGTTGCTCAGGTAATTTAAAAAAAAGATGAAAATGATGCAGGGGTTGTCCGACTTTTAAATTGTTCCTTAGTCCGGCCAAAGGAAAGTGAATTTGGATAAATTTGTCCTTAGTCAAATTGTAGATGAGTTTGATGTCGGGCTCAGAAGACTTCTTTAATTTATTTCTAATACTTGATTGACATTGCACATACTTAGTAGAAATATCAACCACATTAAGGCCAAATTTCGACTTGCTGAGCATGATAATATCTAAAGATGCTGACGGTGACATTTCGAGCCATCTTCTGAAGAAATTATGACAGGTAAGTATTGTGTTTCGGCTTTGAGCCTTCATCAGTGCCAGACATATACATATTTTCAGCAGACACATTGCAATTATATATATATATATACAATAAAACACTAAACTCTGGCTCTCACGAGCTTTCGGAAACTAGTTTCCTCCATCAGGCACTGAACAGTTGAAAACCTGGTCCTTAAATAAAAAATCTATGAACAATAAAATCTTGTTTACAATAAGCTTCACCTTAGCTTTTGAGCCTTGATGGCTCAATGGTTAAGGCGTTGGTTTAGTAATCATGAGGTCCCGGGTTCGAATTCGGCCAGCGCCGTTTAATTGCAAGCTATTGTGGTAATGCTCCACTCTTTGAGTATTATAGATAATTGCAATGTGTCTGCTGAGAATATGTATATGTCTGGCACTGATGAAGGCTCAAAGCCGAAACACAATAAATAGTGATTTAGTATCTTTCAGTCAGTTGTGTTCGACTGCAACTGCTGAATAGACACGGTGTAATGTGGGAGAATCCGCGTCGTTAGGATTTCATTCGCCGTGGTCTAGTCGCTGTTTGGATGTAGCTGTTGTAATCCTCTCTAAATCGATCATTCGTTCAACTCCAAGAATAAGTGGTACAGACAGCTAACCGCGACTTGTGTCACTTGTTGCTTCTCCCATTCTGCAGACACTGGTTCTTTCAACTGCTATACTGCCTTAACACTCATTAGACGGGTTTCACAAAAGTTTCACAAAAGTTTCACCAAAGTTTCAGCAAAGTTTCAGCAAAGCTTCACAAACGTTTCACCAATGTTTCACCAAAGTTTGACCAAAGTTTCCGCAACGTTTCAGCAACGTTTCACCAAAGTTTCAAC
Source organism: Alatinidae sp. Z8VKAUB7J3 (assembly GCA_010016025.2). Classification (NCBI taxonomy): domain Eukaryota; kingdom Metazoa; phylum Cnidaria; class Cubozoa; order Carybdeida; family Alatinidae; species Alatinidae sp. Z8VKAUB7J3. The sequence continues at coordinate 258,259,380 of JAAAKM020721499.1, forward strand.
AAAGTTTCAGCAAAGGCATGTTATCAAGCACTAAGGCTTGGAAAAGTCGAAAAAATGGGTCCTGAAAAAAGGTCCGTCAATTATGTTCTTTTTAGGTTTAAATTGAAGATTCATGGCCTGCAAAACTATTCCGCGTGAAATTAGAGTCTAAATCTATATAGTTTATAAGATACGGTAAGATAGGTAAGTTGTGTGTTACAGGCTCATTTCTGGCATGTTATCAAGCACATATAATCAATCCAAATGTTGTTTAAAAGATACAAGAAGAAAGTGGGGGGAGCGGACACTAGCACAATATACATTAAAATAGTTAGGGTAGCAGGAACAAAGGCTGTTTATGTAACGATTTTAATTGGTTTCCAAAACCCGAGCTGATCCTCGAACGATTGATAGCGTTGAATTTGGGGAGGATATTCTGCAAAGAGAGATCTTAAAAGTACCTCGAGAGAAAGTTTACACCATTCATTAAGAAGTTGTTTTGTCGTGATGGATTCTTTCTGTCGCTGTAACCGAGATGGAAGGCGGTTTTGCTGAAGGTAGTAGATTACTTGCTGAATGGAGGAGTCTGCTCGCTGAGCTGTTAAAATCTGGTCGGGGCCTCCTATGTCCGAGGATGGTGTTTGTCCTTTATCGACAACTATAGCGTGGCACAAGGGCTGCTCACCAGTCCTTTTAAGAATCAGTACTTCTTACCATTTGTCCTCAGCACTTAAACACTTTCGGATAACGCTGCTCTCTTGCAAATTTTAATGACTTTTTAATCGCTACACACTCCTTACAACTATCGCGTACTTTGGTATACAAGGTTGGATAAAGGTCTACTCCGATGCTACCATACATCATCCAGAGCCTGCACCTATTAATATGCTATCATTCTAACGGAAATGAAAAGTTCTAGTGCCCTTTTTAAGTGACCAAAAAAATTGGAGGGCATCTAGGCCCCCTCCAACGCTCATTTTTTTCCCAAAGTCAACGGATCAAAATTTTGAGATAGCCATTTTGTTCAACATAGTCGAAAATCATAATAACTATGTCTTTGGGGATGACTTACTCCCCCACAATCCCTGGGGGAGGGGCTGCAAGTGCCAACATTTGGACAAATGTAAGTTGGTTACAGAGAAAGCAAGTATACATTTCCAAATTTCAAAAATATCTGGAGGGCCAAGCGAGGGGCCAAGCAAAATTCGGGGGGGCATGGCCCATGTTGCCCCCCCCCGTAGAATCGCCCCTGTTTGTAGCGGTCTACAGACGCTCAATAATATTGACAATGATATAAATGAAGCTGTATATTGACAAATTTACCATAAATCAAGTATACGGGAAATAACCTAGTCGAGTTCCTTTTCACTCATGATTACTTCATAAATATATCTCTTGCAGTCTCCTTTCGGACCTATTACATTAAACATGATGTAACAAGCGCTGATATTGGATAGAGTACATTAAAAAATTGAATAGAGAATACGTAAACATTCAATTTATATGTACGCAATTTAATTAATCTTTCAGAGGTGGTTTATACAGTAATGGCGAACAAAAAAATAAGTAGGGGAGTGTTAAGTAGGCTAAGAATTCATGAAGTACGTTGGCAACATGGAGATACAAGGAGAAACTAGATGGAGTAGAGAGGCGCCGTAAAACCAGCAAACATAGCAGGCCGGTCTTCCTCTGGCTTAAACAATAATGGTGAACAGAGAAACAAGTTAGGGCAATGTTCAGTAGGCAAATATTAGATAACTCAGAGACACTTAGTACATTATTTCCACAACCGCCATTAGTTTCATTTCGCAGATGTAGATCACTGTAGATGTAGATATATATAATACTATCAAGAGCTCACTAAATCATGTTTATTAAAATTAGATAGACTATCAATAAATAAACACTAGCATGATGACGTTTCGAAGTAATTCTTTATCAAAAACTGTTCGATTGTGCTAATCGACAGGACTTTTAATAAGTTCACAGAGGAGTTGTTGAATAAGGGCTTCCAAGTCAGTTAGGAGCCTTTAAGACATATAGATATAGAACTGGGCCCTTAAATGTTAATCGTTTTCGTAGAAAGATTGTTATAATCGCTACCTAGAAAGTTAGCAGGATTGTAGGACAATAAATTTACATGCTCTGCACAAAGAATGGCGGCTGAAATTCATCTTGAAAGAAAATTCGACAAGTCTTTGATTAAACGGCAATTTGAAAAAGCACATATACAAAATAGGAATTCGCTTTTACTGCAAGCAAGCGGGAATACGGGATGTTCGAAAAAGTAGGGACAGAGATCTAACTGTGCCGTTTGCCCAATGATTAAGGAAACGAGGACTTTCAACAACAAAAACAACACTCGTTCTTACGAAATTCGCAAGGGTCCGTTAACAAGTTTGACATAACTTGGATCAAAACATCCTGTGACAATCTGGTCTCCTATTACATCCGGAAGTGGCTAAGGTCCAGTAACGTTACTCATCTTCAGCTTCCCAAAAAATTCCTTGGCTTAAAACTAACCAATGTCAGTGACCTTTATCTATCCTGTCAAGTTACATTAAGAACGACGCTACGATTTTCTAAAGATGTAACATCTCGCACCCAATGACAACAAACCTCCAAAGGATACTTCTTCTGATAGCCAAATCAGAGTGGTGAATCAATCTGCAATAGAGAGCAAAACACCCTCTGATGTTGCAGACGACAACGTCATTCTTGACGATGACAACAAACCTCCAAAAGATGCTTCTTCTGATAGCCAAATCAGAGACGTGAACACATCTGGAGTAGAGGAAACGACATCCTCTGCTGTTGTATAGGAATTGTACCTCTGAGGCAACCGGAGAGATTGTTGAACGTCAGACAGACAGTAGAAGCACTAACCACACGACCAACAAATAGCAGTCGACCCTATTAAACATAATGATTGTTGAAGAAACTATTGCAATGAACATTTCCTAATTTTAGGTAGGGAAATGTCGAAAGTATTCGAATAAGTGCTATTTCATGTCTTAAATCAAATCTATGCAAAGGAATAGGCAGAGTTCCATGCCGTATTGCACGCTGGACTACTGGCCTCCTGGCTTACAATTTTGCTATTGAGTATAAGCCAGGTAAAGACAACGTTATTGCAGATTGTTTGTCGAGATTGCCGTTGAACTCAACTGAATAGACCTCATTAACTTGGCTGTCACGTGACTTGAAATGGGTAAACAGAGGCAGAACAACAGAACAAAATCAAATACACTAGATGCGTACATTCCATGGTGCACAAAGCGTTCAAAATAGGCTAATAAGGCATATTTGACATAGTTTAAATCCACTAGATGCGTACATTCAAGGTGAACAAAGCCTTCAAAATAGGCTAATAAGGCATATCTGACATAGTTTAAATGCACTAGATGCGTACATTCAAGGTGAACAAAGCCTTCAAAATAGGCTAATAAGGCATATTTGTGTGGGTTAAATCAGAAGCAAGGTTATTAGTTGACTAGGCTTAGAACCCCATCTATTGCTGTTTAATCTACAGAGTCTGTAAGAGGAATTGCATCTACTGCCAACTTGTTTACCTTGCTTTAAAGTCGTTGCAGATGTAAGACGTCTCTGAATCCACAACAGTCCTCTTCGTAACAATATCAAAAGTGAACTTCGAGAATGCAGTCATGCATGTTTAAAAATTCATTAAAGAAAATAGACCTTATAATGTTTGCAGACGACACAAACTTATTCTTTTCAAGTAACAATATTAACCATCTATACAAAACAGTCAATGACGACTTGATAAATATTGAACAGTGGTTCAGAGCCAACAAACTCACTCTCAACACAAGCAAAACAAATTATGTATTATTTTTATCGCCCAGAACCAACTACTCAATGAACCTAATGGAAGATTACTGTTGTTTGGCAAAAACTAATTCTTTAAATGGTAACTCAGTTTACAACAGACGAACGTGTCACCTTAGATTTCAAGTAGGGGTGTACCAAACTTTTGATCGGTGTTCGGTTCGGCCTGGTTCGGCCCCATTTGGATCAGTTCGGTTGATCGGCTGAAAATATTGCCGATCACCGAACATACCGCGTCCTGCAAATTGCAGCGTTTCTTTTCACACACAGTTTTTGCAGCTGTCCTGGTATAAGAATGCATTTCAGTTTCTTTTTATGAGATTAACGATTTTAGTCCAACCCCGGCATTGGGAAACAAGGACTATAAACGCATGATGATGATGATGATGAACGATGAAAGGATTGATGGGTATTATTTAACTAACTTACTATTATTTAGCTAACTTAATTTCTGTTATTTTCCCCTTGGGCCATCCATAAATTACGTTTATACCTCAATTACTCTTTCTCTCCTTCTCCCTTACTTGCTGCTTGAGGCTCATCATTAAATCATGCATTTGCATGAGCAAGGAAAACAATGTTATCCCAAAATTTCCATCTTTCTTTGTCAAAGACAAAGCTCAAATGGCACAAACTTCCATTTCATCACCCTTTTTCATTTACAGTTTTGTGTAATTTTCTTGCTTCCGTATTATAGGAAGGCCAGGTCTGCATTTCATTTGGCCATTCATTCTGGAGTCAGTCCACATAAAGAGCATGAAAACCTTTGCTATGCAGACAAAAAGAATTCTTTTCTCGCTAGGCCTATTCAATTAATCTTGTTGTAATGGACGCTGATTGGTCCAAAAACACAAGCCATTCGGGCAGTCCAATTTCTGATTGGCTCCTTCAAAAACGAAATCAGGAATGGCCACAACCAGAACTCTTAACGTGGTAGACATATACCATAATAGTTCCTGTATACCTTTTGTAAGTGAGTACTGGGATTGTATAAGAATAATGACAATAAATTGAAGTTTAAAAAATTATCATCTCTCCCCTGGGACACAGCATCATATCCTTAGTAATTGCGTATCTGCAGTCACAGAGGGTAGATATCTTTGGAGACCTGTCGCGGGAAGAAACTGTCGCGAGAGAAATTTCGTGACTTTCGCGACAGTTTCTTCCCGCGACAGTTTGTTTTTGACCCGTTCGCGACAGTTAATTGCAGTGACATTTAAATTTTGTCAGAAAAATTTCAACACTGTTATTTATTTTCTGAAAATTGTGTGCAAAGTTTCCCATTTGAAGTATCAGTCACATAACATACTTTTTATTTTCGATCAAGGAACTGAAAAGCAATGAAGAGCAGGCTTGGCTTTGATTTTAAGGTTGTGGGTCAGTTTTCTTATCTTGTTGAGACTAACTGAATACAGGTCGTGTTGCGGAGGTAAACCCTTTTATGCAAGTTAGATCTTAGGGAAAGGACGTAAAAGCAACTGCCGCTTTACATACCGGTCCATTAGATATGAAAAGGTAGCTTTACGTACCTCCTGTTTGAATTGTTCCTCAGGATCTTTCGATCAGTCCGAACGTAACGTATTTTCTCACCAGGAAACGAAACACTCAGTGATTGCCAGACATATTAGATAGGATACTTCTGAAGACGTGAGCGTCTCCATAAGAGACACACCCTTCTTCAAATTGTAAGGCAAGAATGCCTTGTGCCAGGTACAATTGTTAAAACTATCGCAGTTATGTACCAAGGAACTGTACGCATCTAGTGTATGCAAACTATGTTAAATATGCGTCATGAGCCTATTTTAACCGCTTTGTGCACCATGGAATTTACGCATCTGGTGTATGCAATCTGTGTTAAATATGCGTCATGAGCCTATTTTGAACGCTTTGTGCAACATAGAAAGTACGCATCTAGTATATGCAAACTATGTTAAATATCCGTCCTGAGCCTATTTTGAACACTTTCCATGAGCTTTTCTCCAAAGCTTTCCTTCTTTGAATTTTTACTTGCGTAGAATATTAATATGTTATGTATTTTAGTATCATGGACGTAATAGAATGATTGGCTATGATAGTCAATAACAATAAAAATGGTGACGACGACGACGACGACGATGATGGTGATGATGATGACGATGGTGATGACTATGATAATAGCATTTATGAATTGTACCATGTAATGCTTGTATATGGAGGACGATTTTCTTTTGTGTCCATCCACGCGCTGGAAAAGATGCTTACGTGTGTAACCTACACCCTGCATCGCACAGGTCACATTTGAATTTATACACAAAGCATTGTTGGTTGATAAAAGATCGCCTAGTTTGCGGTTAACAAATATGGGTAAGATAGCAGCCCCAACTCTAACACTGAGATTTCCTAATTGTCTCTTATAAAGCTCTAATATTGCAATAGATGTTCAAAATTTGCATCGCAACTACGACAAACCAAAATGACGGGCGAAGGGAAATTGAAATTACACTGAGCTGGCCGAGGGTAAAAATTTTCCACATAGCTGAAGGGAATAATGCTGAGGGGAAATTTTATGAATACCAGTTTACCTGAGGCTTCAGGGAATTACGCTGGGCTTTGTGGAATTACCTTCGGTTTTGTGACATCCTTGCAGCGACTGTTTTGTGACATTCTTGATACGACTGTTTTGTGACATCCTTGCTGCGACTGTATTGTGACATCCTTGCTGCAACTGTTTTGTGACATCATTGCTGCGACTGTTTTGTGACAATTTTAATGCGACTGTTTTATGATGTCCTTGATGCGTCTGTTTTGTGACATCCTTGATGCGTCTGTATTGTGATATCCAGGGAATCTTTTTGGCAACACATGCTAAGAACTTTTAAACCCAGCGGTTTAAATGAACTGGATGTTCCAACCATATAAGAAAATAGGGTTACCAAATACACAGTTAGCTTCCGACTACCGGTACTAGGTGCAGGATATCAAGACGGCTGCTTTCATAGTATGAGGGGGTGCCTGACCGCCACCTGTCATGTGGGGTGGCCCTTGCGGCATCGGTACAGGACTATCTTTGTTTGAAGTAATTTGCATTTCCAAGGAGCGATCGCAAAAATACTAGTAGACAACCTCCTATGATTTGCTGTATAACTTGTAATTTGTTTCCTTTTTGCAAATTGACTATGAAAGGAACCAAATGGATTTCAGGTTCAAATCAGTGCAAAATCGGGTGTGTCAAAATTTGAGTAACAGGACTATCTTTGTTTGAAGTAAATATATAAAAGATACGTTCTTATAAAATAATGGATAATTACGATAAGAGGAGCTCAAAAGCTGATTTATAATCTATAAATATTAAATTTTTCCGCCACTAAGAGAGGGAGGTGTGGCAAGGTGGATCGTTGCAGTGTAGATTTTGCAAATACAGGGAGTGAGATCGAACCCAGGAAGGGTTTTCTTTTCTTTCCTTTTATCAATAATCGAAAGCTTCTTTTCGCCGATTCTCTTTAGACTAAATACATCGGTACATAATACATCGTTACAACAGAGTTTATACACATTGAAAGTTCGTTTGGTTTTGTTACAAGTACTTACAGGAAACCAACGTTCACTGGACAATACATTAAATGGGATTCGTTCTGCCCGAAGAAACGCAAGGTGGCTCTTGTCAAATGCCTGATCAGCAGAGCAAAGAAAATATGTTTGGGGAATGTTGTGGTGACACTGAGACCATCAGGAACAGAACTGTCTGGCATTGCATCTTCGAAAGTCTCTACTGCAGAAATGCTGCACCTTAGATGTACAGGGAGTTCCGTATTCTGCTGAAAAATCAGACTGCTGGTAGCCTTTTCTGGTATGTCTGCTTCCTCTCTTGGCTGCGGATCTCTCGAAAGATTATCTGCATTGATGTTGGCTTTTGGCTAAATGCGTTGAAAGAGGAGACTGTGGTTGTAGAACAAAATAATGTTGTTATAACTGCAGAGAAAGTCAAACACTGGAAAGCACCTGGCCAGGATGGAGTTCAGGGCTTCTGGATAAAAAAGTTTAGTGCAACGCATGAAAGAATAGCGACACAGCTGAATGATGTACTCAATGGTAGAAAGGCAATTCCAACGTGGATGACCTATGGAAATTTAGAATAATTCCATAAAGAAGAATATCGTCTACAACTAGTTGGACCAAAAATGTTAGAAAAGAGAGAGAGTTAAATAAGAGACAAGTCGCTGATTTCAGAGTAGCTAAAAAGCAATCTGATCTACTTTTACACCAAAAGGGCTGCATAAGGACATAATGACGTACAGAAATTAATGACATCAAAAAACAAGGTAAAAACAGACAGGTTACAGAAAAGAGCCTTTAATCACATTCTTTACCATGTGCAATCATAAAATAGTCTAATATCTTCATTTTTTCAACATAAGTTGCTATTACCCTCGAAAACTACAACTTTTGACATAGGAAAAGAGCCTTTAATCACATTCCTTACCATTTGCAATGATAAAATAGTCTAATATCTTCATTTTTTCAACATACGTAGCTATTACCCTCGAAAACTAAAAACAATAGTACTGAGTTTCAATCCAGGTTCCATTGGCTTGGTAATTTTTCTGTATCTTTCAACACATATAATTAAGATGATAGTGTGTGAAAATGAAACTGTGAGGGATGAAAAAATCTCTGAAAACCAGCAGAGTAATTCTTCAGGAGTTCCTGTGGGGTTTTCTGCAGGAATATATCTTCCAATTATCAACACTGGAAGTAAGATGCATGATATTTAATGGATTCTTTGCAAAATATGCGTTTGGAATGAATATTCAAGGTTGTATAAAAGTTTATATCCTATTCTACAACTGGATTTGGAGAGGTGATAGAGAAGGTGCTACTACTACTACTGCTAATACCACTACTATTACTACTACTACTACTACTACTACTACTACTACTACTACTACTTTTACTACTTTGGTCAATACTACTTCTACGATTACTATTAATACGGCATTAATTGTGTTTAGGTCCTCTTTCATCTCCCCCTCTTTCATTCTCCGTATCTTGCCTTACTTACCTTAGCGTGTCGAGCTAGCATCTCGGATGCATTTGACTCTTTTCTTCCATGCATCTCTGTTGCTCATAAATGTCGAAAGATCGCCTATAGGGCAGCCTGTGTCATCCATCAGCTGTTTTATATAGCTATTTCTTCGACCAGTTCAAGCAAAGCGTCTTCAAAAACACATGGAATAACTTACAACCAATAACAAAGAAAGCTTAAAGTATGCAATTATATGCAAGATGAACTGTTCACCTTTTAAAAATGGTACCAAAAAAGATTTGTAGATGCATCTGAAAATGTAAAAAAGTGAGAAAAAATGACCGAAAAGCTAGGGGAAAAGTGAAATCTTAGAAATAATGAATCTGTACTATCTATTCTTTAATGATAGTAGATAAAAAGGAGGATCTCAGGCGATGTTTCATACCACAAAATATTTCACCATGGCCGAAGACGATCGTTTTATATTAAGTGAGAAAAAACAGAGATACCTGTCAGTGACTACACCAGAAAAAGGTGTTGATACATATAAGAGATTACGAGGAAAAGGATGGATCGTTGAAAGCAACAAAGAGAGGAGTTAAACTCTTCAAAGCAGCAAATAAGTTGTAAGCTTTTAGTCCCGAAAATATATTGAAAATATATTTTCCTTCAGAAACGTAACATCTGGGTGCCTCTGCTATGCATAAATACGTCAGAAGTATTATTTCGCACCTGTTCAGATTAGGGCTGTCCAACGAATACCGATTATTCGATTAATCGAAGGATGGGTAGACCTTCGATTATTACTCAAGCAAAATTAAGGCAAAACCGGATGCATTTATTTTGAGCAGTTTGGATTTTTGTTTTCAATCTCATATTTAACGCTGGGTAATGAGGTTGAATTAAAGCATTGCAGAGTAACCTGCGTAGGGGATAATCAAGAAAATTTTATCGTCTATACAGAAATTTCAGTTTTCCATTTATTTTACTTATTACTTTAGTAGCCATCGATGCACCAGAGAGGTTCTATATACCGCTCAAAGAATCCGTCGATATCGCTATAGAATATATCATTAAGGATAACACCAATATCAAACTTTCTATGGCTGATCTAGAAAAGCTCTTTTTCTTTGCCACTTCACAGACCCATTTTATGTTCAACGGCAAGATCTATGACCAGGTAGACGGAGTCTCAATGGGTTCTCCACTTGCACCAGTACTGGCTAATTTATTTATGGGTCAGCGTAGGCGTTTACTGTGACTTGGCTCGGCCCAAGCCCCTACGATTTAATGACACGTCATAAAGTTCATCACAACACGTACACCATATTGACTATTATATATACTACTATTATATGGACGTCAAAAGCACTAGCCTATAGCTTGACCATAGTTGGAAGAATAAACTCGATTATTCTTCCAACTATGGCTTGACTAGTAGGGTTGGTTCCAATTTTAAAGTATCAGGGCCGATGAAGTGCCATGTTAAGTTTAGATCACCTTACATGGGGTATGTCTCCTTAAAATATGGGAGTGACGTATGTAAAGCTATCAGACAATGTTATATCTGTTAAGTCAACCTAGTTTGAAATAAGGAAATAAGCACGCCCTACATAGTCTGGCTACGACACTGTGTATGGGTAAATTTAGAATCTGAGTTCCCCCGTAGTTTAAACTATTTTATGATTGCACATGGTAAAGAATGTGCTTAAAGGCTCTTTTCCTATGTCAAAAGTTTTAGTTTTCGTAAAGAATGTGATTAAAGGCTCTTTTCCAATGTCAAAAGTTTTAGTTTTCGAGGGTAATAGCTATGTCAAAAGTTTTAGTTTTCGAGGGTAATAGCTACGTATGTTGAAAAAATTAAGATATTAGACTATTTTATGAATACCGTTGAGGCATGGCCTTTTGAGCCATAGCTCATTGGAACTAGTAGTAAGGGTTTACAAGGGGTTGATGAATACCAAGTGGTCTGGACCCTCGTTTAGTGGCTCAACAGAATGAAAAAAATTTGCATAGAATTCAATTTCTTCCCTGTTGGTTCATGATTGAATAAAAGACTCCACGGTTTACAACTCTGCTACTTTCTTCCCTTCTGGATGCATACACTAGAAGCGTACATTCCATGGTGCACAGAGCGTTCAAAATAGGCTAATAAGGCATATTTGACATAGTTTGGATACACTAGATGCGTCCATTCCATGGTGCACAAAGCGTTCAAAATAGGCTAATAAGGCTTATTTGACATAGTTTGCAGACACTAGTTACGTACATTCCATGGTGCACAAAGCGTTCAAAATAGGCTAATAAGGCATAAATGGTAAGATGTAGGGGTACAATCAGATTTAAGTATCAAGTATCAGATTTAAGTGTCAAAATATATCAGACACTGTAGTTGTTACACTTGAGCATTTCAAGTTCAAGTGGATAAAGAAAGTAAGCTAACAAATAGTATAGTATGTTTTGGAGCTTCTCTAAAAATATATAGTAAACAGAGTAGTTGCCTTACATGAGACTTTGTTGAGAATTAGATACATCATTAATGCGACGATTTCAAAATATTTTATATAAGAGACCAGAGTTGGACGTAACACACTGTTTGGAGAAAACGGACTGTTTTAGTCTTGAAAGAGGATACATCAACAATGTGACGAATTTAAGTTAACTCATAAAAGAGACCAAAGTTGGACACAACAAAATGTTTCGAGAGAACGGACTGTTTTAACTTTGAAAGAGGATACATTTATAACAACTGATATCTGTCAAACGGTGAAAGGTTAATTTTTGCCAACTTTTACAAAAGGAATCATTTAGACTGTGATAAAGTCAATGTATGAATTGTCTGGAATCGAAAGCATGTGCTCCAGACCATGTTATTGCTTAGCATCACGTGACATGCTGAGGGGACGGTGCTGGAAGAGCGCAGCCAGAATATGAGTGTTATGAGGAGCGGTGATGAAACTACTCGAAAACTAAGGATATATCTAACAAATCTAATGTGCCCCAAGCAAATCTCCATGCACATTTCTACTCAACGGACCACAACGGCCAATCAGCCGAAACACAATGAATAATTATAAATAATGAATGTCCTCTTACCCACTGAGTGGAGCAGAAAACACGGGAAGATTGACTTGAAAATTACTCACCTTAATTATTGGACTTGATGGTTTGCAGAGAGATTGCAAATTCTACATTAGGAACATTCAAACAGATTAAAACGTTTTGAATAGCAAGTTAGAACAGAATCGAAGTATGAGCGACAATTTCTGTGCAACACCATGTTAGTATCGCTGTTCTATCTGTATATAAAGTAGCGTATGTCGATAGTTTGTAATTTAGATTACTTGTTTAGCTAATTCTGTAAAGTTTTTTTAGTTACTCCGAGAGTAAACATCATGTGTGTCCAAGAGACAAAGTGGAAGGGAAACAATGGAAAAGAGCTTGGTGATAGCTTTAGACCAGGGGTGCGCAACCTGCGGCCTTATCACTGTCTATCTGCGGCCTTATTGATAATTTTGTCTAACACACGTTTGTAGCAATTAATGCGGCCTTGTGCTGTGGCTTTCCTTGATACATGAAAATGATTACCTAGTAATGGCCGCAAGCCTTCACTAGAAACAGTGAAAGTTTGATTCTAGCTAGTCTATCTACTATTTCAGCAAAATCTAAAAAAGTTTTCATTTTTTCATTTCAGCTGGTGAAAGTTTGTCATTGGTGGTCATCAGCTGGTGAAAATGACTCATAGAAATAGTAGATAGACTAGCTAGAATCAAACTTTCACTGTTTCTAGTGAAGGCTTGCGGCCTTGTGACTTTCACGTATTTATTTCATCAATAACTGTCCGTAAATGTTCGCTCAGCTAATCCTGTATTTAACTGCAATATTTACAGTTTGTTCATCACCCGTGATCAAATAACGAAGTGTCCCACGTTTAGTACTTCAAGAACACGTAATGTCTCGCATACCTTGTGCTTTTCTTTTGCCGAGAATGGTCCATCGAGTCAAGCAACTACACATATGCTAATAGCCTATTTTGAACGCTTTGTGCACCATGGAATGTACACATCTAGTGTAAGCAAACTATGTCAAATATGCCTTATTAGCCTATTTTGAACGCTTTGTGCACCATCGAATGTACTCATCTAGTGTATGCAAACTATCTCAAATATGCGTAATCAGCCTATTTTGAACGCTTTGTGCACCATGGAATGTACGCATCTAGTGTATGCAAACTATGTGGGCTGCAGTATCGGCAGGTTTGCAGGGATATGCCGTTTTGCAAAATTTTTTCACCAAAGGAAAATTCGAAAACGCACGGAGCAAGCAAAGAAATACAATGCACCCCGAAATTTTGTCTGCCTCTAATTTCGCCCCCGGGGGCGAAAATTAAAGGGGGCCAAACGAAGGATCAGGGGGCGAAAATTAAAGGGACGAAAATTAAAGGGAGCGAAAATGCATCGCATCAGGCAGGCATATGAATTGTCCCTAACTTCAATTGAAAACAGGCGAATAAAGAGTTTTTACTTTTTTATCACCTGTAAAACAAAATAACGGCAATGTGGGGAAGAAAAGAGGCAATATATTTTTTATTAGCTTTTTGCATATTGACATAAGAAACACAGTTGAATGTGCTATGAGCTGTTGGGTACACTAGTATCCCTTGTCTTCTTGTTAGTATTCTGAACCCCGCTGTTATTTTGTTTCTGCTATTTTGAGTTCACTACATCCTGTGCTTACGCTACTTATAAAATCACACCGGATAAAAAAATATACAAAATACGGTAGAGGACAAATCCCATGTGCAAGGCGTACAGGTTTTTTTCGGTGCATATGGAGCACTTGGTTACGAAAGCTAGTTTTTGTTTTGATTCAGTCGTTTCTGGATATCATGCACATGTTTGTAATTATACTCAAAACAAATTACCAACAAAGAGAATCTTTACACTAGGGTGTTGCATTCCAATTGTCTGATAGAGAACAGTATCATTAACCTGAGGCAAAAGTGGTTTTGCTTTTGTGTAATGGTTATGCAACTTAGTTAGGGATATCAACACTAGTCATGTATTATCATACAATAATTAATTTTTACATTCATGGTCCACATAGGTTGTTGCTGGTCTTCCCCTTTTTCTTGCTCCTTGCTTCGGTTCCCAAAGAAGCATTTGACCCACTTGGTTCATGGATTGCAACTAGCAAAAGAGATTTTGAAGTTAGAAGTTAGCTTGGAAAGCACTGAACAGGTTAGACAAGATTTGGAAATCTAACCTGAAAAGAGACCTGAAAATCCAGTTCTTTAGATCTACAGTCGGACGGAGCTCCCTATCCCTGTGGTTGAGATTGTGAATCTCACAAAGATACGAATAAGTAAAGTGTTAAGATGAGTATTACAGTACCATCTCATATCTGCTATACTTTGATCGTAAGGTCAGATTCCCAAATCCATCTGAGTAGACGTCAGACGGAGCTCCGTATTCCTGTGGTTAAGGTTGGGAATCTCACAAAGATACGAATAAGTAAAGTGTAATTTTTCTGAAACGTCGGACGACGTTCCCTCTATTCGGCCAATGAGAGTACTTGGTTTCGTGCAGACTACACAACGTTTAGTGGAGTCACAAATCGAGAGCTGCGAAGATGCGAGATCACTGCCGTTTGTACGACAAAAGGCGAACGTCCTTTGGATTTCAGCCCAAAAGAATATAGAAGATAACAAATATTTACACTCCGGCAATAAAGAAGTTACACAGCATGAGTTATACAAAAGTAAACAATAGCACGTGCCTCTGCAGTGTCAAGCCCCTCCCACTAAGTAAAGGCTCGCAAGTACCTGTCCATGCAAAGCACAAGTGTTCCCTCTGAAAGACTTTTCAGCACTACTGGGCAGGTGATTTCGGACCAAAGGGCTAGGATACTGCCTGCTAAGGCTCAGCAAATTTTGTTCTTAAACAAGAACCTAAAGTCAGGGGGTATCAAAGAAAGTGAGATTCAAGTTAGAGAATTACTTAGTTATGTGTTACATGTACAACAATAATTACAACACGTCTTAAACAAGTGGCCTGTAACTTGCTATTTCAATCACCAAATTAAATAAAAGAAACAAATAAGTTTCAACTATATCAAAAATTCGCAAAACAGCAGATTTGCAAATCTGTACTTTAAGGTAGCTGGCTGTTCTCCTTGGCTTAAGTTCCTTTTCTTATAGATTTGAAAGGTATTTTTTTGCAGCAACATCCAAAAGAAATCAAAATAGCGGCCACCACCATTTCTTGGACCGCAAATTAATCAAGTATGTGTTGACATTTTTATCGCAACGATCAACTCCACCCATGTACTTGTTATATACACTGACAATGTTGGGTTGCTGAATATCAATTCCCTTTTCTATAATTTGCTTAAAATGCTCTAAAATAACTGGCAGTAAGCTGGAAACATGTTAACAGGACTTGGCAAGCATGTTGAAACTGATTTTGGTGATTGTCAAAATTTGAAAAACATTTACAAAATTGGTCAAGGCGCGTGCCTTGGACAAAATCTCATTTTAGGGTCACTATCATAAAAAACCTATATATTGCTTAAAATGCTCTAAAATCACTGGAAATTTTGTCTTTGACTTTCTTTGAAACGTAATCTTATCAAAAATACACAAAAACAATTCTAATTATTTAGATTAACTATGAATAAGAAGTCAATCAGGCCAAAGCAAACTCTAGCACCGCACAATTTTTTTTCACTCCCCCCCTCTCCCCCTAGTCTGAAGCCAGCAGAGGGGGTCCTGGGTTTGAATAAGGAAAAGGAGAATTATATCAGCCAATGAAACATATTTTTCTCCCCATATACAGTATAAAAAGCGTTGACCGCGTTCCACCCAGTCTGGATCTTCAAGGCTCGAGAAGACTACACAGGCAAACACATTCTGCCGACACTAGTGTTGGCTAGACATGGCCTAGTACATACATACATACATAGTTCTTAACCTGTTATACCATCTCGGTATCTAAGGCATCAACTTGAGTTAAGTTGATTGAAAGCTCCAACTTAATTTGAGTTGTGACTCTGATCTCGTGTT
Organism: Alatinidae sp. Z8VKAUB7J3; assembly: GCA_010016025.2. Classification (NCBI taxonomy): domain Eukaryota; kingdom Metazoa; phylum Cnidaria; class Cubozoa; order Carybdeida; family Alatinidae; species Alatinidae sp. Z8VKAUB7J3. The sequence continues at coordinate 258,275,273 of JAAAKM020721499.1, forward strand.
ATCTAGTAAACGCTGATCGACTGCTTTCTGTCGCCATCCTTTCATGAAATGCGAATGAACAACTTCTCTTTCTGTTGTGCCTTGCATAATAGAGACAGTGTATAATGCAGGAGTAACTGGGAGTTAGAATCTGCCCCCATTTATATGAAATCAGAAGCAGAACTCGACGTTGGTTGAGCTTTAATACTAGAAGGTGTTGTGCCCAGTCTTAGTATGGTATTATAATGTGATGCACAATGATGGTCACTGTGTACTAAAAGTATGCTCAGCAAAATTTGGCTTCTGCAATGCAACTGTACCAACTGTACAGCTAGCAACTCATATAAGCCCCTTAAACATTCAAGTAGAGTACTTCAAGAGAGGATTTCTTTCAGTAAAACGATAGATGTTAAATATGCGTCATTAGCCTATTTTGAACGCTTTGTGCACCATGGAATGTAAGCATCTAGTGCATCCAAACTACGTCAAATATGCGTCATAAACCTATTTTGAACGCTTTGTGCACCATGGAATGTACGCATATAGTGTATGCAAACTATGTTAAATACGCGTCATTAGCCTATTTTGAACGCTTTGTGCACCATGGAATGTACGCATCGATTTGACATAGTTTGCATACACTAGATGCGTACATTCCATGGTGAACAAAGCGTTCAAAATAAGCTAATAAGGCATAATTTGACATACTTTGCATACACTAGATTCCTATAATTCCATGGTGCACAAAGCGTTCAAGTTAGGCTAGTAAGGCATATTTGACATAGTTTGCATACACTAGATGCGTACATTCCATGGTGCACAAAGCGTTCAAAACGTTTTCAAAACGGTTCTGCCAGTCTGAACCGATTTAAGGCCTAGAACCGATTTCAAAACCGATCTCAAAACGGTTTCAAGCACCAGTGTGAACACGGCTTATGTTTATCAAATGTAATGTTTTAATCGATTAATCGATAAATTTGTTTGATTGATTTAAATGTGATTTACCTGGAAGATTGGCTGTTCCGTACTCGACTTTTGTGGAACGATGTGTAAGGCCGCGTTGGTCTAGGCCGGGGAACTTTTACTTGAGGCGCATGGACAATCACGAAACGATCTTCCACTTTATCCCGACGAAAACGGGCAGGCAATCTATTTTACCTCCGCTTCAGCATAACCCGGACAAGTCGATTCGAGTCAGAGATGTAGGAGTTACATCGGCAATTGAAACACTCTCCTCATCTGGACTTACGATCTACCTGTATGGGGTCGTTCAAAATAATATTATGGTAGTCAAACCGTCCCCCAGCAGCAGAGATGTAACAGAAAGAGTTCAAAATGGGACCTCTTGATGCAGAAAATCTGGGAAAAGACTACAAACATCGAAAACCCGATCTAAATTTACCGTATATATCTCTCAAAATTTTTTTTCGCAAAATACAATATGCCCTAGGCAAATTGTAATTTGCGAAAAATTTTTTAGTGAAGCTTTTCGCCGATTCTCTTCAGACTAAATACATCGGTACATCATACATCGTTACAACAGAATTTATACAGAATTTATACAGAATTTAGTTTTTGTAGTTTTAAAGAGGGTCAAACTCTAGTAGTAGCTTCAAGCGTTCTCCTTTTAAAATCGCGGGAGTCTAAAATTTTATTTTGGTACGTTTGGTGTCATGAATTTTATGCTACAAAGAACAAGAATCCGCAACTGTATCTTACACAGAAAACAAGAACCCACAACTGTATCTTACACAGAAAACAAGAATCCACAACTGTATCTTACACAGAAATCAAGAATCCACAACTGTATCTTACACAAAAAACAAGAATCTACAACTGTATCTTTCGCAGAAAACAAGGATGTATAATTGTATCTTACACAGAAAACAAGAATCCACAACTCTAAAACATCTGTGTCCCTATAGACTTTCATAACTTGTTAAAGCATCCAACTCATCTGAAGCCTAGTTATCCAACTGATATTGCACAATTATATCCATCTCTTCTATCAACATCAACCCATCACTTTAAAAAAATGTTGTCCTCTGTCAAGCATTTGCTGCACAAAAATAAATTATTCCCCTAAGAACCTTGTGGCTAGTTTGAGAAACATCTGTTGTGTATATTTAAAATCACAAATCGGAACTTTTGTAAAGAACCTTTTATTTTCCAGAAATACTTTTTCTTTGCGTCACATTTCATCATTTCGAGATCGACAGGACTTTTTCTTCTTGTGTCTATAATCCTCTCTTTGAAAAACGCTCTCAGAAACGGACATTGGTTGGGGGAAGCCCCAGCCCGTCAGCCAATCAGAAGGTGTTTTCTATTCTTTATTGTTTTAAAAGGTGTCAATCAAATTCTTTACTAAGAACAAAACATCACTGTTTACAAGATTCAAAGTCATGCAGAGTTATAGTTGTTATGGCAGAACAACAAAACTGGATGCAGCTACTAGTTGCTATGAGATCAAAGGCAGAGCTGTCAATCAAAAGGATTAGGGTTAATAATATTCAAGAAGAATGGACATTTCTCCAAAACTAGTTAAGTTGCCAAATGTACTCTTGAGTGGCAAATATATTTCCTCCCCTCTCTTATTCTTTTTCCAATTTTTTCGAAGCCTCTTCATTCTTATTAGGACTCCCAGCTTAATATTTTGGGGCTGCCGCTTTTGCTATGAAAACTTCAAGTTTTAATTTCATGCTTGATGAGTATACGTATTTTTTTTGTAAGAAACTGGTTTGTAAGAAACTAGTACCGCGACCGTTTATCTCAATTGAAGTAAAAAAGCGCGCTCTTTTGTCACGTGACTTCTGACATTGCATCCTGGGATTGAATGGTATGTTAAGTGACGTAACCTTGAGGAGTTTTGTCCGCGCTTGACTCTTGATTTGCTTATCTTTTCAGGTATATCAAGAGAAAAGCAGTGAGAACAGAAGTACGAAAAGAAAAGACCAACATTAAATAAAGTTAAGTTCCCATCAACCTTCTAATCTATTTTGTTAACACAGCCAGTATTTGCTTCGTCTACCACTTTGTTTTGTCAGCTACGCTCAATCAAACTGTTCTTTGTGCGGATATCATGTGCAACAGCAATAGCAATAGATAGCTTCCTTGTACCTTATGACGTCAAAAATTGCCTCGTTCTGGGAGAACTTCGAAAAGGAATAACGTATATTGACTTACAGGTGCCTTATAGTTTCGCGCCTATGACTCAACAGTTTTGTTTTTGAGAGAGCTGTATTGATGAAACCACAAGTTCATCAAAACGAGGCATCATCAGCAAAAATATCAAAACATGGCATGCTATAGGGAAGCTGGTGAAAATTGCGAAAGACACCCAAAGAGGAAATCTGCACTATTTTATCTACAGTTATTCTTTAAGGGAGATGAAGAGCCAATGTAGGGTATGCAAACTATGTCAAATATGCCTTACTAGCCTATTTTGAACGCTTTGTGCGCTAGGGAATGTACGTATCTAGCGTATGCAAACGATGTCAAATACGCTTTATTAGCCTATTTTGAACGCTTTGTGCACCTTCGAATGTACGCATCTAGTGTATGCAAACTATGTCAAACACACTTTATCAGCTGATTTTGAACGCTCCGTGTACCATGGTGTTGTTTTAAATGGAATTAACAAAACACATTAGTAGAACAAGTCAAGAAGTAAAAGATGTTTTGCTACAGGGAAATGCAAGTGAATTCAAAATTAGTCAAACGCAGTGGCCTAGTCTTTTGATTCGTTCAGGAGCAGAATATTGAACTTTAAAAGCTTTTACCAAAAGAATCAAACAATGGAAGTATAAAGCAATCGATGACATACTTTCCTCTAAAAGCTATGCAAATGGGTCCAATGGCAGTTCCTCTTCGCTCCTTGCTTGCCTTGCAATAAATTAAGCCGCGTTTTAATAAGCCGCGCCATTAATTAAGCCGCGCTTTTATTAGGCCGCAATTTTAAATGCGCGGTCTATTTAAGTTCGCGGCTTAATTTGACGTATTAAGGTATTTCTACTATACACTTAGTCATGCGCACACAAGCGTCTTCAAAGTAGCCATAGTAGAAGATGAAGCACAGAAATTCAACCGAAAATCTAAAATCTAAATTCCCTGGATGAAGCAATTTTCTTTTGCTTTGAGCGGAAGACATTAATAGGTATGATGGGTTACGTGGGATGATGTGCTGTAACCTATACACGACTTTTAGGCGCAATTTCAGCAAGGCTGTTAACTTCCCGTAGCAAAACTAGAATGATCCAAACTAATAAGGCATATTTGACATAGTTTGCATACACTAGATGCGTACATTCAATGGTGCACAAAGCGTTCGAAATAGGCAAATAGGGCATATTTGACTTAGTTTCCATACAATAGATGCGTACATTACATGTTGCACAGAGCGTTCAAAATATTCAAATAAGGCATATTTGACATAGTTTGCATACACTAGATGCGTACATTCCATGGCGCACAAATCATCATCATCATCATCATCATCATCATCATCATCATAAGCAACAGCAGCATCATCATGGTCGTCTTATTCTTTTTCCTCTTCCTCTTCCTCTTCCTTTTCCTCTTCTTTTTTCTTTTTCTTCTTTTTTTCTTTTTCTTCTTTTTCTTCTTTTTTTCTTTTTCTTCCTTTTCTTCTTTTTCTTCTTTTTCTTCTTTTTCTTCTTTTTCTTCTTTTTTTTATGAATATTTTCAATTTGCAATGGTATATAAATTGATTCCATTTAGTTGAATGGTCGATGCCTAAGGTGAATGGGGAGTTTATTCATTGTTTTGTCATCTTGGCTTAGATGATAAGGAAAAACCAACTAGTTTTGTTTAAATATCTGAATAAACTGACTTTTCAAAAGATATTTGCCTACTTAAATTGTTTGTTTCTTCTAAGCAATCATGTTAGTATATCTTACAGGCTAAGTACTCACTGCCTTGCCACGACAACACACATTCACTGAGTAAAAACCTTTTGTTGTTCTGTATAAATTTTACCTATTCAGTTCTAGAAGTTCTATGATGGCAACAAGATGGAATATCAGTGACTTATTATTTCGTAGACCGCTCAGTGTCGCACGAACAGCTATTAAAATCTGTGACAGGCATGGAGAGCCGAGATCAAGAAGGCCAAAGAATCGAGAGTTACTACGTGCTTAACGTCACAAGGATTTATAATTAAGTCATTAACAGAGCGTTACTCCAAGGAACACTTAACCTGCTGGCAAAAAACTTTAAACCATCTACCCAAAAGTATCTACAATTTTACATGCAGGTACCTCAACAACACCCTCCCAACTTTAAAGAATCTGCATCTCTGGAACAAATCTACTTATCAAATCTTTGTCGATTAAACATATAGGGATGGCCATAGAAAAGTGTTTGGGTGTTGTAGCTCCACGCTTTACATTGCTAAGAAGGCATTGTCAACTAACTGCAATTAGGATGTATTCCACAAATGGTAACTCTGCAGTTTCCAAATTTCATACCAGTGAGAGGCTAGCTCTATTGGCCATATGACTTTGTGGTTCACGAAAAGTTAGTTACTATATAAACATGATGAGAATGCGTTCTACATGTTGGCATGTTGCTATTTCAATAGTGCTACTCTGCTAGGATCCACTATATGAACATAATGAGAATGCGTTCTACATTTTGGCATGTGGCTGTTTCAATAGTGCTATTTTGCTCAGACCCATTATATGAACATAACTAGAATGCGTTCTACATGTTGGCATATGGCATTTTCAATAGTGATATGGTATGAGAGATATACGAAGGGATTGAAATTATGGTATTTACTTGGCATGTTGCATACGTAAATGAATCGTAGCATACGTAAGTACTAATCAGTTTTTCTTTCTTTTCTAGAAGACAGATTTGAAGGTCTCTGGCCCCTTGAGAAGCGTGCACGAAGAAAGAAAGAAAGCGTTTAGACGAGGAGACGTGTGTGACACTATGAAATGATATGCATTCCACGGCAGAGAAAAAATTCTGACTTATATAACGCTGTAAACAATAGCACCCCTTGAAAAAACTACCAGCCTCCTATATAATTTTATTATCTGCAGTATTGAAGTACACTACTTTCTTCAGAATGCTAATGTATCTATGTCTTTGCCTACCTGATTGCCTTTAATTTTGCCCACCTCCTGAATTTTAAAAATTGATTTTACTCCCTTTAATTCGTAAATATTTTGTCACTGTACTTGACAGCTGATCCTTTTTCTCCATCATGCGAAAGCGGCATAACAATCTAAACACTTCACGTTAGCTCTCTTGTGCACGCAAAAACCGCATGGCGTACAGCGAAGCTTGTAAGTCGTTCACAAACCAAGGCACATGGAATGGCTAAGTAAAACACGCTCTCTCTGTAACAAGGGCCTCGAACCACTAGCCTGGCACATGGCCAAACCATCTCAATCTCGCCTCTCTCACTTTATCACCCAACCGTCTTACCCGGGCTGTTCCCCTGATACAGTCGTTTCTAATCTTGTCCATCTTTGTCACTCCTAGGGAAAATCTCAACATTTTCAACTCTGCCACCTCTAGCTCTGCCTCCTGTCTTTTTGTCATTGCCACTGCCTCCAAGCCATACATCATAGCTGGTCTCACCTTGGTAATAATATTTCAGATAACTGACAAATATAGTGAAGACGTTGCCGATATTTACAGAACACGATGGTTGATAGCACTGGGGATCATCTGCAGGGCTGTGAACTCTTTTGATGTTTACAGAACACGATGGTTGGTAGTACTGTGCATTTTCGATCTTTACCAAAGATGGTGGTTGACAGTATTGACGCATCAACTTTGATCTTTACAGAATTCTGCACGCTGGAATGTGAGCATTTCAATAGTGCCATTGAGCGTAGTTACACTATTTGAAGATATTAGGAATGCGTTGTGCACGTTGGAATGCGAGCATTTCAATAGCGCCATTGAGCGTAGATACACTATTTGAACATATTTGGAATGCGTTCTGCACGCTGGAGTGTAAGCATTTCAATAGTGCCATTGAGCGTAGTTACACTATTTGAACAGAAGCGTTCATTCCATGGTGCACAAAGCATTCATAATAGGCTAATGAGGCACATTTGACATAGTTTGCATACATTAGTTGCGTACATTCCATGGTGCGCAAACTGTTCAAAATAGGCTAATAGGGCATAATTGACATAGTTTGCATCCATTAGATGCGTTCATTCCATGGTGCACAAAGCATTCATAATAGGCTAATGAGGCACATTTGACATATACGGTCAATCTTGACGATTCTTTACGATTTACAAAAAACGGGAACAATTGGTATCGAGAGAATATCTCAGGAGATCAGGACACGCTCAGTGTTGCCACTTCGAGCTAACTACCGATCGTGGAGAAAATCAGGACTGATATACAAAGTACGAGATCGATTGCAACACTGTACTGTTATGGTGAGTACAATTAAACTAATTACTAAGAATGTATGTACTCTATTTGCAAGTTTTCCCATGCTAAAACTCGGAAACATGCGATATAAATTCAAAAGGAACCCAAAAGCAGTAGTCATATATACCTTACCTTCCCGGATCGGGCGCGTTCCCCTGGTCCATTCCATCCTATCTCTCCATGCTTCTCGATCCAACATCACTGTTGCAAGGTCCTTAGCGGGAATGTCGGCATCACGGGAGACTTGGTCGATGTGTGATTAATAACTTAGTAAAGATAAGCGTTTGAAGTTTTCTTTGTGATCTTTTTCATTTCTTGGCGGGTGGACACGGCACTCATCTTTCAGAAAAACTTTAGCGCATTGACAATTAGCATTGCCTCCATATTTGCATAAAATTCTTCCAATCAAATCATCAGTAGCGGCGTGGGGCGCTTTCCGCAGGCGGGACAAGATCCTGTGTGGCGCCCCAAGGAATTTGATCTTACCTTCACCTTATTGCTTAACCAAACGTGCATACGGTATAAATGATAATTGGGACTTAAGTCTCTTAGTAAGACCTTTTGCCTGCTAATAACATCACGCAGAGGAAGCAGGAAATCAAGTTTGCAGTATAGTTTTAAGTGAAAAACGAAATGACGAAGAGAACGTATTTGGCATGAGTCTTGCATGGACATTCAAAATTTTTCTTTCTGTACTGTAGGGCTCTGAGTTTAGTTTAGCCAATTTTCAGTAGTGACCTGAAGAAGTCTGTTAGACGAGACGTTGTCAATAAAGTTTATATATTTGGCGTTTTACTTTTGAGAACTTGCGTCCGTATATCTGCTAAGCAAAGTCCTTCTATCTATAGAGACTGGATCCCACTTGTTTATGTATTCTGTTGCAATATCAACATTAAATACTAATTTAGTTTTCCGAGTTTTCACCTATTTAAATGTCCGTCCGCTGACCACTCGCTGCAAGGTACTGCAGTGAGAGAGGATGTGTTGGATTAAATCGTTCTAGATCGCACTTCAGACTTAAACTTGATAAAAGGAGATGCAGGCGACTGAGTTACACGATCAAACCTCAACTAACATCTCCCACACTACAGGAAATATTTAGCCAATTTTTATTTGTATGTTTCATAATCATGCTATGCTTCTCTTTCAGCTCTGCGAACCGCGTTCGCAGTCTCGGTTCGCACCGGGAGCTTCGCGCGGGGGGGAGTCGCGGCGGCTGCAGCGCTGTATATCAACCCCGCGCGCCCGCCCAAGTGCCCAATCATGTTGAGAAATCCATGCACTTGTTAAATAAACATGTTGTTCAGTGATGTCATAGTCACATACTACATACGTACATTCCATGGTGCACAAAGCGTTCAAAATAGGCTAACAAGGCATAATTGACATAGATTGCATACATTTGATGCGTACATTCCATGGTGCACAAAGCGTTCTAAATAGGCCGATAAGGCATATTTGACATAGTCTGCATACACTAGATGCGTACATTCCATGGTGCACAAAGCGTTCAAAATACGCTTATAAGGCATATTTGAGATATAGTTGCTTTACTTATGCTGTAATTATTTCAAGTGTTGTGACCTGGCTTTAAATAAAATGCTTAGATGCATCTACATTTAAAGATTATCAGTTTTATTCTTTTCTCTTTATTTTTCATATATCCTAGGGCTCATTCCAGAGTAATAGCTACGTATGTTGAAAAAATGAAGATATTAGACTATTTTATGATTGCACATGGTAAAGAATGTGAGAAGCAGTATCAAAAGTGGGTAGATAGTCAAAGAGGAAGCCTAGGAATTCTTTACACACACACACACACACACACATACAATACCAGAAGAAAGTATTGTCCTATTCAACCTACTGATCTACTGACATACTTGCACTGCTGAAGTTCTAAATTCGTGTGGAAAGGTTTAAAGGACGGCCAAATTGATTTTGATTTTGATTTTGCATAAATCATTCCTCTTATACTGCCTTCCTCTTATACTGCCTTCCTCTTATACTGCCTTCGTCTTATTCTGCCTTCGTCTTATTCTGTATTCCTTATATTCTTTCTTCCTCTTCCTCTTCCTTCCTCCTATTCTGCATTCCTCTTAATCTTTCTTCCTCTTAATCTTTCTTCCTCTTATACTGCCTTCCTCTTATTCTGCCTTCCTCTTATTCTGCATTCTTCTTTTTTTACAAGATACCAGCACAAGACTGTGGTGGCTTAATTGGGTGCAAACAAAGAATCTTTTTTTATGTCAGTTACCCTATTTTCCAGTATGCAAACACGTTTCAAGACGACGAAGTAGATCAATCATAAAGAAAAAATTGATATCTTACGATGTAATACGAACATACCAATACACTCTACAGCAATGATTCTCAACGGGGTCCAGGGGCCTCCGGGAGGGCTTATATTCGGGGTTTACAGTATCAGCTTATCCGAACATTTCGCCACACATTTAAGTTCATGCTGTTCGAAGAAACGAAGATGCATTGTATTTACAGAGCAGAAAAGAATGCTTGATTTCATCTGCTGGCATAAAGAATGTTAAACGTCGTGCGATAAACCCAATGACGAGACGGTTTGGACATAGGTCGACATATTGTTATTTGGAGAGATTAAATAACATGATTTTCAAACCCAGATATGGGCAGCACACCCATGATAAATGCCCACCATCCGCTACTGCTGCTAAGTGGTTTAGTTCTCTCTCTACAGCTCCTGCAACAGATTGGACCAAACTCCTCTAACGTAAGTCACTCCTGGCCTGTGATAGGACAATTCTCCAGCATTGGCTCACTAGGAAAGGATCATAAAGTGTGGCTGTCATGATTAAGCAATGGACAATTTTTTACCAGGGAGTTATGATTATAGCAGATTATCTACCGCTATTGAATTCTTTTAGGTGCAATTATCTCCGCATTTTGACTTTGAGCTCTTATTCAAAATAGTTTGCAGCAACTACTTTCTGTAAACATTGAGATACCAGGTCAAGAACAAAGTTATCAGTGCTTTTGGTTTTACTTATTCAAATGACATGTATGTTGACAGTTGTTGTGCTTGTATTCCACATTCTATCAATTTCTATCTCGAGATCTTTGTACTTGCTTTTCTGATAATACTAATATCAACAAGCAAAACTTTTATTCTTCATCTTTCACCATAATATCAGGTCTGTTTACTCTAATTTTTCTGTCTGTCTGTATCAGCATATCCCACAAGATATTAAGTGTTTCCGTTTCTGTAGTCTATTCTGTCAGTATTACATAATTACATCATAGTTTTCCCACTCTTGAATGAGGGGCCTAAAATAAATATTAATCAAAACAACACTATGTATAATTTGTTTTGCAGCAGTGGATCACCATTGTACAGACATCCTTGTCATTTTTAAATGTTTCACCACTTCACGTTTCTTCACTCGCATTTGTATTTGTTCTTTGTAGGTCGAGTTTTTTAATTGCTACCTACCGACGCTGAGTGTTGTAAAGGAAGTTTTACCAATTTTATCCAGTCTGTGCCGAGCGCCCCTGCCGCAAGCCACCCATCACATTTGGTGTCAAGAAGTGGTTACTGGATTTAAAGCCTCATACTTGGTGTGAGAGTGGTCACTGGATCGAAACATCTTGCATTTGGTGACACGTAATACTCGCTGGATGACAGCCCTTACATTTGGAGTCAAATCCTTGTATCTACCCGATATAAGTCAGTAAGGAAGTACGTCAACAATGTCTACTAGCAGTGCTACACGTTTACATGACGGATGATATTTAATAGAAGCTACATTCTTATAGCAACAATAGCTGGGCATTAAAGTTTAGAAGTATCTCAACTGCACATAAAGAATTTGCCTACTTGTTAAAAACATTGTTCTGGCTTTCTCTTGCCTTTCGGCATTCTGCATTTCATTTGGCCGTTCTGGAGTCAGTCCACTTAAAAGCAAGAAAACCTTTACTATGCAGACAAAAAGAGTTAGTTTTCTCGCTAGGCTTATTCAATTAACCTTGTTGTAATGGGCGCTGATTGGTCCAAAAACACAGGCCATTAAGGCTGTCCAATTTCTGATTGGCTCCTTCAAAATACAGTTGGGTATACTCTTTCACACATTCCATGACTAAATAAATAAGTACATGATGCTAATGCACTGATGCATATTTACTAGGCAAACTTGTTAGCGGGAACCACTATGTGTAACCAGCTCTCAGTCACAGCGAAAAATGTTCTCTTCTCGCTAGCAGCAAAAAATATATCGGACATGGGCACTAAAATGTGACACAAACACATTTCTGATCACCAAAGAATGTTTCTGTCTTTGGTGATATTTTTGAGTGAGGTCGCTCGCGTGATAACTGAGGCCGTGTTTCAACAGCTCTCCGCACAATTAGAGATACTTAAGAGGAAATTTATTACGTTTATTTAAAGTATAATCCGAACGTTAATCCAGTTAATCCAGTGAATCTGTGATAAATAGGTTAAAATGTCTTTTCACTGCCATAATCACCAAAGTTAGTCAAGAAGTAGACGATGACCTCCAATTCCACACAAACCATCCAGGCAGTCCAATTTCTGATTGGCTCCTTCAAAATACTGTTAGGCGTACTCTTTCACACATTCCAGTTCGGTCATTCTGACGTTAGTACTCTGAGGAGTGTCAGACGAAAAAAGCTTTTCTGTAGACAATGTTTGCGCTATTTCGTGCAATATTCTTGTGTTGTACCACTTATAAACTAGAAGATAAATGAATGAGAAATACTTTCCACAGACATAGCTATTACCCTCGAAAACTAAAACTTTTGAAATAGGAAAAGAGCCTTTAATCACATTCTTTAAGACGTGCAATCATAAAATAGTCTAATATCTTCATTTTTTTCCTCGGACATAGCTATTACATTCGAAAACTAAAACTTTTGAAATATGAAAAGAGCCTTTAATCACATTCTTTACCATTTGCAATCATAAAATAGTCTCCAAATAATTAAAGCAATACGCCAAAACTACATATGTAGAACTGTCGTAGGATAACAATTATTAGAAATACATTCAAGTGGTAGAAGATGGGAGGAAGAGAAGCGTGCTTTAAAGGAAGGGAGGGCACATGCTGACCTAACAAGGTCAGTTACAGACAGAAAAATTGGGGAGCCTGAACAGAGGAGGAAAACTAGAGAATGAAAGAGAGTTAAAACATTCCATGGTGCACAATGCGTTTAGAATAGCACCAAAAATTGTTTTTAGTGACACTTGCATACTTGGATTGCGTATATTCCATTTTGCACAATGCGTTTAGAGTAGCACCAAAAGCTGTTTTTAGTGACACTTGTATACTTGCAATGCGTACATTCTATGGTGCACAATGCGTTTAGAATGGCACTAGAAGATGTTTTTAGAGACACTTGCATAAGCAACTCAGTTGCTTAGGTGTGAGGCCTCGATTTGGTTCAAAATCTAAGCAACAGGCTAAGCAACTCGAGGCCTAAAATTCAGGAGGGACAATTCTTAAAACGCCTGAAAACAAACCAAGAAACGTTTTTCATAAAGAATTGATTACAAACTGTTGATATATAACAAATATCACACTGTTGATAATATGTCAAGCAAAGAGATCAAAGATCCTAAACTGTGACATTTCATCCACAAGGATACCGTGAATTCTTTTCCAGAGCTGTCACTGTAAATTTAAAAAATTTGACAATATATACAATATATGCAATATGTACAATTTTTCAGCACTTGTGTTTTAAAACTTTTTAACACGTTAACTTCTACAATGTGTAAATTCATTTTTCATAAACACTTTCAAAAACCTAAATCTGTCAGAAAAATTGTTATACAATATGCCGCGAAAGTGCTCTGTCGTGAACTGCAATGGCAACTACAACAAGGACAACAAGGAGAAAGTGTTTTGTCTTCCAAGCGATACACAGGAGCGTGAAAGATGAATGAAGGTCATACCTCAAAAGAAAATTCCAGACAGCAAGAACACAGTGATATGTGAAAGACATTTGCCTCCAGGATATGGAACTGTCACTGTCTTTGGATGCACGCCCAATTTAGCTCACCCTTTGGTTACGCCCATGCTTGCACACACATAAATTTTGATCAGCAGCCGCCACTGATGAGGAAACAATTGCTCTGTGCTTATAATGCCAATCTGGAACAAAAACCCATACATCTACAATCTTTAACTTGTCTATACTTGTCAAGCCACTGGTTAAAAGTCTGGAAGGACATCTACTATTACTGAGGATAATTGTTATTCGTAGCAGTAGAGATCAAAGATCGAATAGAATGCAAAACATCGGGTAAAACACTTTGCCAGTGCTTGACTGGTAAACCCTTATCTTCTAAAGCTAGTGAGATAGTCCTCCATATTGTCCCATTAAGCCTCTCTACCTGGCCATTACCTTCGGGGTGGTAAGGTGAACTGTAACTAGTAGATATGCCCTTGGACTGCATGAAACTCTTAAGCATATTCTCAGCAGACACATTGCAATTGTATGTAATTCTCAAAGAGTGGAGCGTTACCACAACAGCTTGCAATTTAACGACGCTGACCGGATTCGAACCCGGGACCTCATGATTACTAAACCAACGCCTTAACCATGGAGCCATCAAGGCTCAAAAGCTAAGGTGAAGATTTTAGTGTCAATCTTTCGCGAATTTTCCTCCAGTCAGTGGGTACTAACAACTCACTACGTCTATTAAGCAATTTGTGCTTAGGCGTGTTAATGATAGCTAGTTTTTCTTCTAAGCACAGTCTGCATTAAAATCCAGCGGATTCAATTGTGAAATGGTCTTCGACAATAAAACAAACTCTCAAACAATTAGCAGAAGATGTAGATCACGGAATATTATTTGGTTCAATCCTCCATATAGCAAAATTGTCGAAACAAATGTAGTTTTAGGCTCCAGAATCCTAACTTTACCAAAGGTTTAAATTTTGTCGCTAATGATGTGATTGTAAAAGAAGGGGTAATTGAGCGCTGACTCTCTGGCTGGCACAAAGATATGTTAAATGCACGTTTTTTTCTTTGCATGCTATTTCATTGCCGTCAAAGGCCAAAGATGAGTCTGTTTCAACTTCACTTAAACTGTACGACCAAACTCTAGGATTAAAAAGGGGACAGATAAACATATTGATAAAATTCCTGGCCGGCCTTCTATTGCTGAAATCCAAAAAATAGTACTAACAAGTACGACTCGTATTTTAAGAAGAGCACTGGCTATGTAACTTGTTTGGTACATCTCTTTATCCTTCTTTTGCCCTAGGTTATAGGTAAACACCCGGCAAAAGATTGTAATAAACAGATAAAATAAGTAAATATATGCAAAACTATGTCAAATATGCCTTATTAGCCTATTTTAAACGCTTTGTGCACCATGGAATGTACGCATCTAGTGAAAGCAAACTATGTCAAATATGCGTTGTTAGGCTATTTTGAACGCTTTGTGCACCATGGAATGTAAGCATCTAGTGTATGCAAACTATGTCAAATATGCGTTATTAGCCTATTTTGAGCGCTTTGTGCACCATGGAAATTTAACATGAAATTATAGCTAGAAAGTTTGGATCTTTTCGATTTTGCTGAAGGGACAGCTGAAACGCCTGAAGATAGGGCCCCTGCTTCAGTAAAGAAAGCATTTAAGACAAGAGCGAAGAAAGCGGGGACATACGTTTGCCTGGCCATCGAACCACAACATCAAATACATGTTCGTGACACCACGACAGCCAAGGAGGCTTGGGATGCCCTGTTTGCAATCATAAAATAGTCTAATATCTTCATTTTTTCAACATACGTAGCTTTTACCCTTGAAAACTAAAACTTTTGTCATAGGAAAACAGCCTTTAATCACATTCTTTACCATTTGCAATCATAAAATAGTCTAACATCTTCATTTTTTCACCATACTTAGCTATTACCCTCGAAAACTAAAACTTTTGAAATAGGAAAAGAGCCTTTAATCACCTTCGTCTTGGCATCCAGTTAGCCATGGAGACTTTGCATACCATTCCTTTTTAAATCTGCGACGTTCACAAGTTACACGAGAAAGATCAGGCTGGGCTAGTCCCAAACGTTTAATTTCAAGTCGTTCGGCGAAACTTCTGGTAGAAAAAGCTCTCTCTTTCAGACTCTTAACGGTATTCATTCTGTTACTGAATAAAACTGTGTACTGAGAAATAGGCTTAATCTCATTGTATTTATTGTACCTGTGTACAAGACGTACGGCACGTGATAATTCGCTTACCGAACGTATTTATGGTGGGTTACAGCCCGTCAATGACTATTTGGACAAGAAAATGATAATGGATGAGTTAATCAGGGGGGGGAGGTACTTTTGGTCGATACCTTACCAAGAGGGGTGGTGGGTGTCGGAGAGGAAAAATAACGATTTAACCACTTCGAACATCTCCATGCTCGTCATTCTATTACTTGTACAATAAGATATATAGTTATTTTAAGACATTATTATGAGAGATACGGCACGAACGGTCGGGGCGCGGCAACACGGCTGGAGTAAACACGCGAGTGTAGGACAACGGCGGTTAACCAGTTCTTTCAATATATCAAAAACGGGCGATGGCTCTATCTGAAAAAGTAAAATACAATTGTTTCTATTGTTTCTTGTTCTTTTGTTGATTGTTTAATTGCTTCTTGTTATGTCCTTGTTATACAAATTGCACATTGGGACAAGTAAAGTGGACTTATTTTGTTCCTTGTTCTATTACTCCTTGCTCTATTGTTCCTTGATCTTTTGTGCCTTGTTCTATTCGTCCTTTCTCTGTTGTTTTTGATGTACTTTTCCTTGTTTACTTTTCCTTGCAAAGCACTTACATGGATCCCCGAAGGTGGCAGAAGAAAACGAGGGCTCCCCAAAATGTCTTGGAGGGCAACTGTCACGGAAGACCTAAAAGTGCGAAATAAAAACTTTGAAAACATCTCCACTGAAGCTGCTGACGGAGTGAAATGGCGAGCACTTGCTTCCCAATGCCCTACGAAGGACAGGAGGAGGACCCAAGTAAGCGAAGTATATGAGTAAAAACCACACCTCCACAGCCTTCAACCTATCTTGCATTTGTTTACTTACTGTCCATGTCTCACACCCATATAGTAAAACTGACCAGATGTATGTCCCCATAATTCTTAACCTTGTGTCTACACTTGTGTTTTTGATTTTAAAAATAGATTTCATGTTGTTAAAAGAAGACTTAGCTACTCCAATTCTTTTCTTTACCTCATAATCACACCTAGCGACTTTAGCACTATCTTTATACCGTGCGACTTTAACACTACTTTATCCCGTGCGACTTTAACACTGTATTTATCCCATGCGACTTTAGCACTATCTTTATCCCATGCAACTTTAACACTATTTTTATCCCATGCAACTTTAACACTATTTTTATCCCATGCGACTTTAACACTATCTTTACGCCAAGTTTCCACAAAGCTAGAAGAGAGGAAGCGGCCCGCTTAACATTTATAAAATTCACTTTCCTTTGGCCGGACTAAGGAACAGTTTAAAAGTCGGACAACCCCTGTATCATTTTTATCTTTTTTTTATTACCAGAACAACTTGTATCCTATTATTGCAAGATTTTCATTTATCTCAAAGTTGCCCGTGCACGACTGAGTGTGCTGCTACTATGGTCGCCAGGCGAAATACTTCTCAAAGTTCGATCTAATTCCATGATCTAAATATCACCTCGGACACACAGGGCATCAATACTATCTGTTTAATTTAAAATGAAATTTGT
Organism: Alatinidae sp. Z8VKAUB7J3; assembly: GCA_010016025.2. Taxonomy (NCBI): domain Eukaryota; kingdom Metazoa; phylum Cnidaria; class Cubozoa; order Carybdeida; family Alatinidae; species Alatinidae sp. Z8VKAUB7J3. The sequence goes on from JAAAKM020721499.1 coordinate 258,292,429, forward strand.
CTTGTTTCGGCCCAGTGCAAGAAATCCAAGTAGTGCGATAGTTCACCAGGTTTATACGTGATTGCTCCTAAGATCAAACTACTTTATACCAGTGTTTCCCAACTTTAAATAAAGTATAACTACGTCTATCGGATTTTGGCCCTGGATGACAGTGGCACATATGGATTCTCTAATTAATGACAGTGGCAAGTTTTGTTTATCAAATTAACTTTATTGGAAAAACAGAGAAGTAAATTAATTTATCGTTAAAGAAATACTGAATGTGTTTTGTCTTTTTTCGATTATAGAGTTGGCCCTGGATGACAGTGGCACATATGGATTCTCTAATTAATGACAGTGGCAAGTTTTGATCATAAATGATGCTTGAATGTTTGAACAACTCGTTCTTTGTACGAGCCATTCTGATGAGGGTGCAACGAAACCGGTTAATGGCATTTCACTAATGATTCCGTTATTTAATGTTACCTACAAATCCTCTCTTTGATATCCTGATTTTAGTGGTAACAGGACAATTCCCCCCTGGATAATTCCCCCCGGACAATTGCCCTCAAGACAATTGCCCCGCTTCCAGTACAGCACAGCTTTCCTTTGCTTCTAGTACAGCAAAACTTTTCTTTGCTTCCAGTACAGCTCAGCTGCCCTATGCTTTCAGTACAGCTCAGTTTACCTTAGCGTCTAGTACAGCTCACCTTTCCTTAGTGTCCAGTACAGCTCAGCTCGCTTTTGCTTCCAGTACAGCTCAGCTTTCCTTTGCTTCTAGTACAGCGCAGCTCCCCTCCCAAGAGACAACCTACGTGCCTTGGGCTTTACGAATGTTACAGCCCTACAACCAACCTGGTCTGAAGGAGACCCAACTACCCGAGAAACGTTCCAGGAACAAAAGACTTTTACGTTCTACGTTCAAGGAACAAATGACTTTCATGTTCTACTTTCATGTTTTACTGTCATGTTCTACGTTCCGGTTCTACTTAGTCCTCAGCCTTTGAACTTTCTTCACAATGACACGAGTGATATAAAACACGTCCGTTAAGTGCTCAACTTTTTTCAAGAAGGAGTTTTAGTGCTCTCGTCTCCTATAAATTCACTGCCAATGGCTTTTTTACTTTACTCAAGACAATGCCTGCGACAAGTGTCTGGCGAAAACGTTTGACAAAAGAAATTTGTTTACCACTTACGTATTTCTCAATAAAACGAATGACATAAAATTCAATGAGTTGTAAAAATTACGAAATGCCATTGTTACAGTATCCTCATAAAAATAGTTCAGTTCAGGGTCGAGTCAGGAACTGGTGTGAAAATCACCAGATGTTATCAGGCGGGATGCCGGGCTTTTCAAAAGAATCCAGGTCTGGACAGCGAAGACGTGGATGCTGGAGCTCCGGAGTTTACGCTTTTAGATGATGATACGGAGGAGGATGTCATTTGGCCGTTCTGGAGTCAGTCCACATAAAAGCAAGAAAACCTTTGCTATGCAGGCAAAAAGAATTCGTTTTCTCACTAGGCGTATTCAGTTAATCTTGTTGTAATGGACGCTGCTTGGTCCAAAACAAACGTCATTCAGGCAGTCCAAGTTCTGATTGGCTCTTTTAAAATACAGTTGGGTATACTCTTTCAGACATTCCATTTCGGTCATCATGCGTACTTGTGCTCAAACCACCAGCTAACGTTTCCGTTTCGGTTACCGTTCTGCTTGCTTAAACTGCCTAATGTAAGGCTTATGTTTGAACCTTCATATGAAATAATCCCCATTGTTACAGGGCTACTAGGGGATCCGGTGTCGCGCGAAATTTGTGCCTTGCGAAATTTGTGCCTCCGTGTGTTTCGTTACTTCAGATTTTCTTACGACACTGCGTATCAAATATTTTGTATTAGGTATTACTTAAAAATTCGTATGCTTAGTAACTCCACTTGCCTGGTATCACTTAACAAATCCACTACCTTTTTTCGATATCCTATTATTAACATTGATTCGTGATTTACAGTACTTTATGATTTCCAGCGATTCATGATGTATGATAGTGAGTTATTTTCGACGCTCTATGATCTTCAATGCATCATTATGCTTGCCTATTTACTTTCCAAACAAGGCAGTAAACGCCTAGCTGACACAGACTATGGAGCGAAGCAAAAAATCGCCAAGACTAATGTCAAGCGCGATTCTGAGCCTGTAGCCACATGCTCCAGGTACATCTTTGGCTCAATGGCTGAAGGAGATGACCTATCCTAAAGTGATGTTTTTGACGGGGACGAGATCATATTCCCCAATGCGATTAGCTAATTCCTGCGACAGTTAACACACACAAAAAAATCAAAGCATTCGCGACTTTGGTACCTATAACGGTTGAGTCAACCGTTTTCAAAACGGTTCTGCCAGTCTGAACCGATTTAAGGCTTAGAACCGATTTCAAAACCGATTCTTCTCTATTCCGTCCCAGTCCTCCGTTTAAGTGGGGATTGCCCTCCAATCTCGACCTCTTTGTCTAACTTTCATAGTAATATTTTTTGTATAGAATTTAGTTAACTTTTTTCTTTACGTCAAACAAGTACATCTATGAACACATGCATTCTTTCCCACCGTCTAGGTCTACCTTTACGTAATATTTTTTGTAATAGTAATATTTTTTGCATAGAATTTAGTTAACTTTTTTCTTTACGTCAAACAAGTACATCTATGAACACATGCATTTTCCCCCAACGTCTAGGGGCTGGTATACGGTACTAAGACGATACGGTACAGTCGTAACATTTTACTGCTAAGCCCTATTTGTATCTAAAACCTATATCCAAGAGGAAATTTGTCAAAATTTAAAATACACGTAGAAAGGTGCCATTTGAGTCAGGAATACACCAATTCGACTAGAACATCCGCCATTATGTAATCCGCGTCGCTAGAAAACTGGGAACTAGTTTAGGGTAATATCAATTAAATTACTATTCATATCAAGAACAAATGAAGCAGGTTTGATGGAGAAGAGTTGACAGAACACATGCACACTTGGTTTATGGTCAATTGCAAAACACGAAATCTTGTATAAGCATTCACACATCTCTAGACCTATCTTTGGCTATGGCACATAAAACATGTAAACTATGTTAAGCCATAACTAAGAACATCACGTTTGGACAAGATTTTTCAATCAATGAATTTTTTATAACTCGGTAGTTTTCCTTATGCCTGGCCCTTATCTTTTCAATATGTTCTCCTGCCTTCCTCTGAGGTAAGCTGAAACCATACGTCCCGATCCAGTCCAGAACATCGTCTCCAGAATGCCCATAAAATTTATCTGGTTGAACCCGAGATGATTTACTGCTAGAACTAACTACTTGCTCTTGTGTTTCTGTCACGATCTACCACTGTCATGTTATTCGTTTATGTGCCCGCTTTAGGATCCTGAAATCATTTTTTGACAAAACCCGATAACAACCGCTATAAACCCACTTTAAATTGTTTTTTTTTTTTGCAAATGCCGATAAACGCCACAAGTATTACTTTTGCAAAAACCGTTAAGTCCATTGATCCAATAAGTGTTCGATTTTAAAGTCACGTGACATTAACAAGAGATTCTTGCTTCGTGAGATTGCTATGCTTGTACCTTAACGGCGGCAATCTTGGATTCACATGATGGTAATGTTTTGCTCTTTGGCTTTGATAGCGAGTCGGCAATCTAGCCTCGTTCCTATATCAATGGGTTTGCATTGCAGCATGTGATCGATATTTTAGTCTTTCCTTTGAAGTTCCGAGGGTAGCTGTTCCGTACTCGACGAAGGGCACATAGTTTGATTCCACTTGATGCGTACATTCCATGGTGCACAAAGCGTTTAAAATAGGCATATAAGGCATATTTGACATAGTTTGCATACACTAAATCCGTACATTCCATTGTGCAGAAAGAGTTCAAAGTAGGCTAAAAAGGCATATTTGACATAGTTTCCATACACTAGATGCGTACATTCCATGGTGCACAAAGGGTTCAAAATAGGCTAATGGCTACACAGCTTGTTCAACTTACTCCCCCACAATTTTGCACTCGTAAAATTTACAAGATTATTCTTCAGCAAAATTGGCATCCACTTCATTACAGAGCTCATCATCCGACAACGATGAGCTCTGTATGTGACAAAGCCATATGGCAGACCGTCTTTAATAAATTTTCTAGGGGCCGAGATAATGACACAGCATTTCGCACTGTGCACCAGGTCCATTTGACGTAGTTTGCATACACTAGATGCGTACATTAGATGTCGCACAAAGTGTTCAAAATAGGATAATATGGCATATTTGTCATAGTTTGCATACACTAGATGCGTACATTCCATGTTGCAGAAAGCGTTCAAAACATTCAAGTAAGGCATATTTGACATAGCTCTCATACACTAGATGCGTACATTACAAGTCGCACAAAGTGTTCAAAATCTTTTTCTGTTTATTTAGGGTAGTTTCAATGTCGGGCCCACTGCTCATCTGGGGTCTTTGATTGAGAGATTGCCAGTGTCTTAAGACAAGGCAACTAATGAGTGAATGAATATATGGCTGAGAAATTATTTTTGAAATATCTAGGCTTAAGGACGAAGGTTTTTGGTACACAAGAGACGCCGTGTAACCATGGAGCAACTGAAGGAAGGATAACTCGCATCTAGTGTATGCAAACTATGTCAAATATGCCTTATTAGCTTATTTTGAACGCTTTGTGCACCATGGAATGAACGCATCTAGTGTACGCAAACTATGTCAAATCTGCCTTATTAGCGTATTTTGAACGCTTTGCGCACCATGGAATGTACGCATCTAGTGTATGCAAACTATGTCAGATATGCCTTATTAGCGTATTTTAAACGCTTTGTGACAACTCCTTATTATCATAGTCGGACCACACACTGACATATGAAAAAATACGTCACTACAACAGACGACAACGTTATTGAAGCGCACACCAAAATAATATTATTTATCTACTATCATTTTTGCGCATCAGATGAAGACATTAGTTTATTGCTACAACTCACTACTCCTGATCATCACACTCGGATCACACACTGACATATCAAGAAAGATGTCAGAATGTACAAATGTAACACTGTAGGGGTATTCTGTCTCGGATTTACCATGTCTATGTAAACCCTTACTCTGTTATAACCTAAAAATAAGAAATAGTGGACTGTGAGAACTTTAAAGTACATTAAAATGGTGTCTCCACTAGTGCTGTTGACAGGTGATGCCTAGTGAAATGTCAACATGTATACCTGATCTTATATCGGTAGGCATTTGGACTATCTGTACCTCTCATGCGATAGTAATATTAAATCTCAATATTTATCTCCAGGCAAGATCAGAATACCCATGCTTTAAGACTTTTTTCAAGTTAAGCTACCATGGCCTTAAACTTATGAAGAGCAACAACAGTACATAAAAGTCACATGTATACATAACAATACCAATGAAATTTATAAATGCCTGAAAAGGATTCACAAAATGTTGCCTTATCTTTCGCAGAGGTTACATGACAGAATCGCGCAACATGTGCCGGCCTTCATTAGTAGACGCAGTAAGGTTTCCAAAATTTTGCCGAATCGCGTAACCAAAATCAAGTCAACAGATCCCAAAACAGACTCGGCAATAGGACTGCATTTGATTGAAAACCCGTCATGTGCTAACGACTATCAAGAGGATTCGTTTAGGGTATTAGCGAGAGCCAGATCTCTACTTAGCCTGAAATTTAAACTGCCTCAAAATTTTATAGATGCAAATTTGCTGTCCCCTATTTGCCTGTATTGCCCCCGGGCCTATCAACAATGATTTCCTGTGTGTCTTAAGCAACATAGCTGTTAGTCCTCAACAATTTCGGAAACTGCCCCCACCCCTCTCCTTGTCAGATAAACTCTGTGCACTTTTATTTATTCTCTTTAGTTTAAAACTCTTACATGAGATCGAGACTAGGGAGCGTTCACGCTCGAATCGTTTGTCCACTGATTCACGTAATCAGGGTTTTTTGCGTACTGGTATCCCCCTGTCTACTGCTTCTGCTTTGGTAGCAGAGACTCCTTTTAGAGGTAATGGGTCTGGCTCGTCCTCGCATGACCGCCAGTCAGCTTGTGTTTATTGTTCAGCAAAGCATCGAAAGTCAAAGTGACATTACACAACCCTTGGTCGTGATAACTCTTGATCTGAAAAGTTGTAAATACGCTTTTGCCAGGGATAACATGATCCATCACACAACATATCTTTATGTCACTCCAGATACTGCAGTTCACTTAAAAAAATGACTTGTCATTTACTGCAGTCGTCAGTAGGCAGCTCATCTGCTGCAACTGAGGCAGCCGTTTTACGATATTTGGAGTTATTGAAATGTAAATGTGATAAAACCGTTAGCAATACTGATTTACAGTCCCTTAAATAGGCAAAATGAAAAAAGTAGAAAATATAAAAAAGAGAATATATTAGTAAGAAAGTTGATGAAATTGCTGTAGAATTTCTAGATTTTGTATTTGTAACTATTAGTTCCTTTTAATAAAGAGAAGATGCACCTATTACATTTGAGCTGTGACCCATTTAAAAGGAGGAATTTTCCCAGTACTTAAAATGTAAATGATGTGTGAAAACACTTGAATAACTTCCCATGCAACATTTGACCCTGTAACAGTTGCTAATTAGTCAATTAGAGCGACATTTGTCCTCATGTGTGTCATCCTTATTCAAAACTTTCACAAAATTGAGACTGGAGTTCAGACCCCCCCGTTTATTTGGACCCCACGTTTGTTGACTTTAGACAGTGCGTACAAACTAGTTTGACTCAGAAATAAGTCTATTATACCATTAACACTATCGTACAATCATCCCACTCGGACACAGTTATTATTTCTGGTATTCTTTAGACAGGTTTGCACTGGCATTCTTATCGTACTCTTAATTAACTAGGGCTGACACGACGAATCATCGTAATGAAGCATAGCGCTGTATTCACAAAGCAAGTATTTTCAGTCCCACTGCTTGCCAATTTACTTTCCAAACAAGGCTGTAAACGCCTAGCTGACATAGACTATGGAGCGAAGCAAAAAATCGCCAAGACTAATGTCAAGCGCGATTCTGAGCCTGTAGCCACATTCTCCAGGTACGTCTTTGGCCCAATGGCTGAAGGAGATGACCTATCCTAAAGTGATGTTTTTGACGGGGACGAGATCATATTCCCCAATGCGATTAGCGGTATTACAGTTGTTTCTGCAAACTAGACACTTGTGAGATGCATCAAACTGCAAATAAGAACTTTCAGCGAGTATAGATGGATTCCATGTTTACATTTTGAAAGCAAACTCTAACGCATGCGCACTAGCTGGCAGTAAAGATTTGCTCATGGCAGACTGACATAATGCCGGACTCGTGTTGTGCTTTTGGTTGCTCCAATCGAAGAAAACCTGGGATTGTCCAGGGCATCTGTAATACAGGAATCAATATTTGGAAAACACTGTTTTTTTTCAATTGATGTCTTAAGCGGGCAAACCTTGGAACTGCACTACACTTCAGTTTTTTAATGTCTGTGTCAGTCATAAAACACGATTACATGGGTTCGTTTTGAGGCCCATTCAACAGCTAGTTCCAGATTGGTCACGCAGTTCCAGATTGTCCAGGGCATGGCTAAAAACGCATATTTGACATAGTTTAAATATACTAGATGCGTACATTCCATGGTGCACAAAGCGTTCAAAATAGGCTAATAAGGCATGTTTGACATAATTTGCATACACTAGATGCGTACATTCCATGGGGCAGAAAGCGTTCAAAATAGGCTAATAAGGCATATTTGACAAAGTTTGCATACACTAGATGCGATCATTCTATGGTGTACAGTACTGAAAATGTATTAATACTGACTCCAAAACAATATCAGCTGCTAGTACAATCTTGCTATCTGTCGTATAAAAGTGGGATGCATTATACGAGAGTTCCAATACGACATACCCTAGCGGCTTGCGTACTGTGCTCGGTGGGCTTGTGTGGAGGCTTGTATACTACTGTGCTCTGTGTGCTTGTGTAGAGGCTTGTGTACTACTGTGCTCTGTGTAGCAAAATGGGAAGAAAAACCAATGCATGGACAGTACCCCAATAGAGTCAAAAAACCTGATGTCGAACAAGAGCAAGCTCATCAGTGGTTACGGAGTACAGGACTGAAGACACAAAAACTGAAGGGATGGTTATAGCTGCGCAAGACCAAAGCCTAGCTACTAGGTCCTACCATCACCCTATAATAAAGGATGGCACAGACCCCTTGTGCAGATGAGATGTCTGGTTATTCTTCTTCTGCTTTTCAGCTTGATCTTGGCAATCACCATCATGTGATCACTGCAGATATCAGCACCATGGTGGACTCTGATGTCCCGCATACATGGAGTTCTCTAGAGGGGTCCTATTGCCAACTGATCGATCTGGGTGGTGGTCTTGTGGTCGTTTGAGATCCATGTGATCTTATGGATGTCTTTATGCTGAAAGATGAGAGTATCAACACTGCTTGAGAGTATCAACACTACCTGAGAGTATCAACCATAGATTCGATTTCTATGGTATCAACACTACCTGAGAGTATTAACGCTACCTGAGAGTATTAACGCTGCCTGGGAGTATCAGTATGGCCTGAGAGTATCAACACTGCCTGAGAGTATCAGCATGGCCTGAGAGTATTAACGCTGCCTGAGAGTATCAGCATGGGGCTGCTGGAGTTTAGAGTATCAGACGAAACTTGGAAAGGGTTTTGCTTGCCCCCAAGGTTTGCTTTGATAGCCCTTACTCTCTCTCTACTCTACTCAAGCATTCATAAACCTCCTGTTCGTTGTTGAGACTCTCAATTTCTATTCAAATATGTAACAACCTCTTACAATCATGCCTGAACTTACCCTCAAGTAGGATCACCTTAGAGTTATAGGCTTGGCACTCCGGAACTGCGACGACTGAATATGTAGAAAACACAGCATTCTCAGGTGGTTTCGGCAGTTGACAATGCCCTTCATTTAATTGAAGAAAATAGAATGATGAGCAATTACACCATTAGCTTTCAGTGGCCAAAATAAAGTGATAACTGATTAAGACATTGACCTTCAAGGGGAGAACTTAAATATTGAGTGATCACAACTTTGACCCGACGTACGGAAGTGTTGATAACTACTAAACCCGAAACTAGAAGGACCTTGGTTACGTGGTGGCAACAAATTTCTACAGATTTCGATTCTTACAAAGAATTCTTTCGAATAAATGTATTTGTACATTTATTCAATCTATAAAACACATCTTATGTGATTTTCAACAGGGTAGACAATTTCGAAGTGGCATTTAGAAAACACTGTATTAAGCATAATGTACAAGGACCTGACGAAGTCTTTAAGAAAAGACGAAACGTTGTCACAATTGTAGTTTCCTTCTTGGCGTTCTCCAGAAAGTAGTTTGTTGAGAATTGTTAGATACAGGCATACGATGATACTGTAGAAAGGAAGATGATTAGACTAGATGTAAGTGACATGCAAGGTACAACTGGAAGGCATTTGTAACTAACTGCTAGGGATAAGCACGTCCTACAGCAAATCCTCTGCCTTCGAATACAGTGGGCCACGATCAAAAGTCAACAATGAATGTAAAACTTTAGAAACGTTCAAGTTAAAATTACCTTACGATGATGTGATGAAATATTTGCTTCCAAACTGGAAGCGTAATGTAAGATTTGGAAGCAGCGTGTTACAATAAAGTTTGTGTAAACTTACCGTTTTGCAAGCATGGCCGATAAATTGTCCAGGCAGAGCACTACAAGGTGTTGTGTTCTTTGCGACAGGATCCTGACATTCTCATTACTCGTCCAGACAAAGGAGGAGTTGTAGTCATGAATAAGGTTGACTATTTGAACAAGATGGACGACATTCTCAAAGAAAGTGACAAGTTTCAAACCCTTGGTCCTGTTGCGGAGAATGATCACACTGAAGCTATTGAAAGGAAACTTCAGACAAGGCAAGACATACGCATACACTCAGTACACTCACACTTACGCATCACAACACCCTGTGGCTAGGCCACCGACACACAAAAATTTGTCTTTACAGCTTTAAAAAGGTCAAGACAGTGTAGAAATCATCCTGATGTATTTCGCCATGCCTGCGGAGAATTTACCATAAAAGCCAAGAAGCGTATAATAACATCTGAGATCAAGAAACTTTTAAAGCTAGAATGAAAAGTGAATAGTCCACCGACAAGTTATTATAAGTAAAACGCCAAATGTGGAAACTTCATTGACAACGTTTCCTCTAACAGACTTCTTCAAGTCACTACTGAAAAAAAAAGCCAATTTTCAGTAGATTAATTTTTTGAACCACATCGGTTAAAGCCAACAAAGGCTTAGCCCAAGTGTTTCTTTCTGAGCGGTGTCTGCTGTAGTGAATTCTTACTATATCTTTAATAGGCGCAACCAAGACTGGACTTCCCCGGAACTATTACTTTTCATGTAATTAACTTTTTTATCTCTTTCCCTTTTTTCCTTTGGTTTTTTATTGCTGCTATTGTATTCGTAATTAAACACTCCCATGTACCATGCCAGGAGAAAACAGCGGGAAATGTTATTGTATAATGAAGATTAGCAATAAAGGCATTGAGTTTGTGTTGGATGATCGCTTAAGATGGAGTAGACAATGTCAAACTTCCAACAAATACCTGTAAGACGTTGAATAATACTACACCCCACCATGCGTCATGTTGACTGCTGCCGCACAGGGTAAAATTAACTTGTATCCACATCTGAAGTATTTCTATACCACTTTTTACAGTTTTAGTTCTCTTTTGTGATTGCTTGTATAGGGAGATATTGAATTTACTTTCACAAGAAATGAACAATGATCAATGACATGTTACATGTTTTCTTCTAATTTTTCCAGTTTTAAATCCATAATCGGCTGCTAAGATAATCAAATAACTGAACAAACTCCTTTGTTGACTTTAGCGGTTTTGACACCGCAACATCCCAATCTCTACAATTGTAGACCTGGGAAAAAATCAAACTTAGGCAGAAGCTATGGTGATAAATTTTTTCTATATCTATCAGGTCGAGCTAGCTCGGCTTGCAATGACACATTCTCTCCATCCTTCTCTATCATCCATTGCGTTAGGGAGATCTTCTTTGGTATACTTAGTATCAGCTAAAAGTTGGTCAATGTATGTCTTCTTTGGTCTACCACGGGATCGTCTACCATGTACTGGTTCCCAGAGTAAAACCTCAGAGCAGATTTCATTTTTACTGCGCCATTACAAAGTTCGTTAAACTTAATATCTCTCTTGATTTTGATGAGCTGAGTTGCGACTTTCTCTAGCTTTCTGAATGCGGGTTTTCCACTCTCTAATCTACGTAATACAACAAAGGAAAATCACTTTGTTGTAAATAAGATATCGGATTGATAGGTTTGGTAGAGTTAACATTGTACAGTAATATGAGCGATAGTGTAGCTCAGTAATTAACCGATTTGTATTATAATTTTAATGGTTGGGACCCACAGTACTTTGCTCTGAATTGCATGTTTAATTTTATAGATTTATAGATTACTGAGACTTTTTATAGCAAATTTACTCTTTTATCATGAACTGATTAGTATGAAAAAATACACGACAAAGCTTAAGTCTTGCTCATCATGTATTAATGTTTAATTAGTAACTACTATCTTCAAAAGTATTTTTGTGCACAATGTGTTCAAAATAACCTAACAAGGCGTTTTTAGTGACAATTGCATGCTTGGAATGCGTACAATCCATGGTGGACAATGTGTTCAAAATAACCTAACAAGGCGTTTTTAGTGACAATTGCATACTTGGAATACGTTTATTCCATGGTGCACAATGTGTTCAAAATAACCTAACAAGGCGTTTTTAGTGACAATTGCATGCTTGGAATGCTCCAAATAGGTTACTAAGGCATATTTGACATAATTTGCATACACTAGATGTGTACATTCCATGGTGCACAAAGCGTTTAAAATAGGCTAATAAGGGATATTTGACATAGTTTGCATACACGAGATTCATACATTCCAATGGTGCACAAAGCGTTCAAAATAGGCTAATAAGGCATATTTGACATAGTTAGCATACACGAGATTCGTACATTCCACTCCGTCACCATCTCCTTTCCAGAGGCTTTCACAAAGGAAAATTAATCAAGGAAGGTGATGCATTGTGCAATAACTGCGACTTGTTTGTTTTATGGTTGTTGACACATGTGGATGAGTCATAATGTCTTGGACGATTTTTTTGATTTGAATCAAAAATACGATCCAACAAACTCCCGCAGCGCAAACACGATAAAACACAACCCAACACGAGTTGATACCCCCGTTACCCTCGTTACCCCGCTTGACCTAGCTTAACTTAGTCTGTGATTTCGCGTATCGTTTATCTTCCTTATGCACGTCACGCAATCGTTTGTGATTGCCGTCCAGCTTCTTCGGTATATCCAGTTTAGCATCATTCTGCGTCTACACATTCACTGCACATTCGATTTCCTTGTTGTATATTGCATGCCAGTACAAGTAAGTTGTTAGTCTGGGTTCTCAAGCAAGTGCTGCCCTATGGCAGAGTCACATTGCTTAGTGGCATTTTTGGTCTTTGAAACTGGAGGTGGTTGTTTCCTTTTAGGAGTAGATGCTTGGCGAATATACGATGGTACATGTTGCTTAAAAACCAGATCAAAAAAGCCATAGGGAAGTGTTTCGGCGCAGTCGCTCCACGCGTAGTTTATAAAACCAAAAAAGCATACTACGATTTTCTCAGTTTATCTGTCCGACAGACCCCTAGAAAGCGTAATCAGACCCTGGTCATTACTACGATTTTTTCAGTTTATCTGTCCGACAGACCCCAAGAAACTGTAAAAAGTCCATGGTCATTACTACAACTTTCTCAATTTATCTGCCTGACAGACCGCTAGAAAGCGTAAACAGGCCCTCGTCATTACTGCGATTTTCTCAGTTACTTATTGGAAGAAAACTTCGGTTAAAGAAAACTAAGTTAAATGCTTCAAGTGATACGGAACATGCCCTCTCTTCAACAACTTATGAATTTTTATTAGGGTACTGCTGGAGCATAAAGTTTTTCTACTAGATAGTTTTCTGCCAACAGGTACAGGTCATATACGACATTGCGTCTTACTGACTTTACCAGCATCTGTAGATATTCCATCTTGATCTATTTTTAACGCTTTGTGCACAATGGAATGTACGCATCTAGTGTATGCAAACTATGCCAAATATGCCTTATTAGCCGATTTTTAACGCTTTGTGCACAATGGAATGTACGCATCTAGTGTATGCAAACTATGTAAGATATGCCTTATAAGCCCATTTTGAACGCTTTGTGCACCATGGAATGTACGCATCTAGTGTATGCAAACTATGTCAAAACGTAATTTGAGACATGCTGAACCACCGACGTGCCGGATATCGGGATCCAATCCCCAACTTTCTGGTTCTATGTCAATTTTCAAGCCTTATCGACGTGCCGCATATCGGGATCCAATCCCCAACTTTCTGGTTCTAGGTCAACTCTCAAGACTTACCGACCTGCCGGATATCGGGATCCAATCCCCAACTTTCTGGTTCTATGTCAATTTTCAAACGAGCCAATAGTGAGCGTCACGTACACGTGACGCTGGGCTTTTGAGACCAAAATACTACCGTCCCCCACAGGTGACAATGGGCATTCGTGCAGTGACACCGGCCGTCACGTATACGTGACGATGGGCCGCAATGGGTTAACAAAAAAGCAAAAATTAGCTTTTCGTCAACTTAGGATCAACCATTAAGGTAGACTGAGGTTTCTCTCTGTATAGGTATTGCACAAAGCAAACCGAAATCACATTTATTAGGCTCAAAATCTGAGTGGAATATTAGAACTGAGCAAGTGTCAAACGAATTGGATACAGCAGTATCTATTGGTGTCACAAGAACCGAGGATGTTGCAATTGTTAAACGTGTAGCATCGAATGATAATGTTGACTTCTTGACAATTCCACGCAAAAGTGGTATTGCACAAAGCAAACCGAACGATCAATAATGTTATCAATTTACACCTTCATCAGTACTACTGTCAAGACTATTGTGCGTCTGTGGGCCGCTTTATTCTTTCTATTGCGCTTTACTTCTGTCATCTTTATTTCTGCTGCTGTCATTTTTATTTCTGCTGCAGCCTTCCATTGCTCTTCATATTCGCGTCCTCTTAGCTTTTTCATGCATTTCCCTTTTCCTGTGGTCTATTCTCAGGCATTGGCGAAATCCTGCCATAAGTTGGAAGTGCTTGACTTAAGCTCCACGTCCATCACGCATAAGAGGTAAACAAACTGTTTGATCAAGACTTACCTATGTTCTTTAATTTTCATACACTGTCTTTGTATTCTATTCAACAACAGTGTCTGCGTATACGTATACGCTTATACTGATCCGGGCGAATTTAAGAGTGGACCAGGCAAAGATAACCCTATTCTGCTTGAGAGGAAGCCTTTGGATGCAACCCAGGGAAACCTGTATCCGCCAATTCTCGGGTTTTTAGTAAAGTACATCCTCGTTAAAGGGACCATAAAGGGGCCATTATGGAAACAAGGTCTTCTGAAGCTTTTTAATGCTATCCCTGCCAACTTTATCAGTAGGGGTTTATTGAGCACTATTTCTTTGTTTTTCATTACTGATATGACATAGGAAAAGAGCCTTTAATCACATTCTTTACCATTTGCAATCATAAAATAGTCTCTTATCTTCATTTCTTCAATATACGTAGCTATTACCCTCAAAAACTAAAACTTTTGAAATAGCAAAAGAGCCTTTAATATCATTCTTTACCATGTGCAATCATAAAATAGTCTAATATCTTCATTTTTTCCACAGACATAGCTATTACCCTCGAAATAAATCCTCTATCGAATTCTGAGTCGAACGCTCGGTAGTTAGAAAGAACGTATTTACTACATTGTCCCCTTTGTGCAGTTTTATTAAGAGTAGAGACAATTTTAATTTAAACAGTGGAAGTTATCTCATCGCGTCCTCACTTAGCAATAAGATTCTTCAATTTTAGGCTACTTATAACCCTTTCAACTTTTACTATTATTATTTTTTAGATTTCATGTTACTAAATTTAGGAGATAAAGCCATATATTGGGAGTAGACTTAGGATATTATTTTGGCAACTAGAGTTAGATAATTTTTCACCTAGTGGTCTTGATAGTCGTATAATTAAATTGTATATATTAACTTTACTAAATGTTACTAAATTTAGGAGATAAAGCCATATATTGGGAGTAGACTTAGGATATTATTTTGGCAACTAGAGTTAGATAGTATGTTTGCATCAGAGGTCACACCTACCTTGGTCGATGGAGCGCACACTTGGAATGTGTGGGTCACGGGTTCTCTGTTGATAACATATTTCTATTTCTCTGGTGTTCTATTCAGAACTAAAACTGTTTTTGTTAAGTTGTATTTGTAGGTAGTTTTTTCATTCCTTGTATCAAATGCAACCAACAATGTCAGTATTTCTCATTCTTTGTTATACATGACCAGTTGACGCATGGTGACGCGCTGCCTTGTGACGCACTGCTCGATGACGCCTCTAGTGTGAATTCAGCTTATTATGTCTCTAGTGGATGATGGTGTCCAATAATTCGGTTACAATCTTTAGTAGACCCACCCTGTGTTTGGTAGTTTGGGCAACCGATTTGTACCCGTCGCATGTTAAAATCCCAGTTAGTGTTTGCATGTCAAACATTGGTATTTCGAGTGATACATCAAATCTATTTCTGATCCTACTCCTGCGTGCTCTCCTTGACTATTGGAGCACTGGGCGCTAGTCCTAAATATATCATCACATCATTACACTGAGAGGGCAATTCCTCTGTAATTTGAAGGTAGTGACAGATCACCCATCTTTGGCAGGGGGCTGATTGAGGAAATCGAGAAAGGTTTTGGTTTATTTCCTTTCTCCCTCTGACAGAAACATTGTTTTGACTTGACTTCTTTCTCGGTTTTCTTGTGCTCTCTCCCCCCGCTGACTTAAAAAGAGTTTTGACTTTACTTCTTTCACGGTTTTCACATGCTCTCTCTCCCTCTGACTTAAAGGTCGTTTTGACTTGACTTCTTTCTCGGTTTTCTTGTGCTCTCTCCCCCCGCTGACTTAAAAATAGTTTTGACTTGACTCTAACCTCCATATCTGAAGGCCGTTCACTATCCGCCACCTGTGACCCCGTAGATGGGAGTTAACTCTCCACACTACACATACATACATACATACATACATACATACATACATTTCGCTCAAAAGCACTACAGCCATCCCACATCGATCTCTAATTTTTTAAGATTGTGTTGTAGAGTGTCTTTAAACTGGTCTTTGCTTTATGCTGTGGCCTTTGTACAAC
The DNA here is from genome assembly GCA_010016025.2 of Alatinidae sp. Z8VKAUB7J3. Taxonomy (NCBI): domain Eukaryota; kingdom Metazoa; phylum Cnidaria; class Cubozoa; order Carybdeida; family Alatinidae; species Alatinidae sp. Z8VKAUB7J3. Next base: position 258,308,835 of record JAAAKM020721499.1, read on the forward strand.
AACGTATTACCTTAGAAAGGGTACTGGTCGTTCTTTACCCCTCATGCATCCGCGGTATTAGTATCCTACCCAGTGGCGGCTCGTGGTCAAAATGTATGTGTGTGCAATCATGGGCATAACCAAGAGTTTTACAGAGCTAAAAATTGTACATGTTGTTCTGTGTTGAAAGAATCTGTTAGTCGAATCTTACTCATTTCAAGATACTCAGCAAGGACGGCGTTAAAATTTTGTAAATGACTTTATCACTCACATCCTGCACAATCAACGTAAACCAAACGAGAGTCTACTTTACAAGCAACATCCGGCGACGTCTCCAAGCACCTCCATATTCTCTCCCATAAATTATAACAACATCAAGAGGCAGTCCTGTCTTCTACATTTCGAACTATAATAATAATAATAAACTGGTGTTTGAAATATCCCGTTTGAAGATAACTGTGATATGTTTGATGCTGACAAATACACTGGTTAACATTGGCATACAGTTAAATTGCCCAATAATTGGCTTTCTCGTTAACTCCACGTTAAACCACGGTTACTTGACATTACGTTGACGGTTTTCGCTAATCTGAGGTCTTGGGGCTGATACCAACGCCTTGGAAATCGCCACTTTCAACTAAAGCCATAAACCTCATGTTTTCGCCCCCATCAAATGTTGTGCTTGTAATTAAATAATTACACACATCACAATTCTTTCTCCGACGACAGGGTGAGCACTTTTACTGCGAAAGTCACCAAGGAATGCAGGATTGGGAATTTAAACTTATAGACTAGGCGGACACAGAAGCCTTGCTACGCCATAAAGAATCTTTTTGGCAGCATAAGCTGAAAACATTTAAACCTGATGGCACGCGATAACTGTCATTTGACTTTGTGCGCAAAATACCAGAATCTAAGAACGTGTAGTTTTGTATCATATGAAGCTAGCACAACGTCTATAAAAGTCGACCCTATTTTGTTGTAAAGTTATTCACAGTCGAAAGACTATCTTTCTGGCATCATTGGGTTACACAAATTCATCATACGTAACCTATGAGCATTTGACGCAGAGTGATGCGTTGCCGCAACATTGCTTCAGTTCCTCGATGTACGTAACACAGTCACTGATGATACGTGTGTTGAAGAAATATTACTTCTATTTCTTTTTCAATGTATGTACCATCAGTGAGTGTGTGAAGTAGAAGACGTTTTCATTGAAACAGACTTACAAAAGTTGTAGAAAAGGTTTCTCATGAGTTGACATATACGGATAATGTGCCATGAAGAGATTAGCATCTCTCTCGCGGATTATGGAAAGCATCTGTCATCAATAAGAACAGATACTACATCCATTCCTTGCCAAAAGGCCGAGAAGTGATGTACGTACAGTACACAGCACCACCTTTCTGCAGTGAGGAAAATAGGGCTAATAGAGATATCAAAATTTAAATGCAAAGAGGGAAGGATGCATAAGAAATTGGGAACTGCTTTAGGAAGGAATAAGACGTATCATTTTTTTTTTCCATCGACAGTTATTCTTTAAGGGAGATGAAGAGCCAATGTAATTTGGAAAGCTCCTGTATATCGTTGTTATTATTATTATGGTATATTCTTTTGATTAGCTATTTATAAGATCAAACACCGGGTCGCCCCCAGCGACCTAGGGTGAGTGAAATTGGAAGTTTTATATTGTGTATTATGCGGGATGAAATTAATAATAGTATAATGCAACATCATAAGTTTACATTGCTAAAAATGGATGTTTGAAATGCAAAGAACTTTATATATAGATGATCTTTATTGCCTCTTTCATGGGTCATTAAAAGGACGTTTATGCAGCAAAGAGATGGATCCAACCGTTTCAAAGATCTTTGCTTAATTGAGTCTATTACGTAGTTCGCTTATTACTACATGAGCATTTGGATACTAGGCCTACTATAATCACGAGGCAAAAATACATTACATCAACTAACCTATCTTATGATGTACTTTGGCGCGTTCCCTGGTTAGAATACGTGCCAAGCACTGAACTATAAATAGACTTTTTATATTTAGTTCAGTGGTGCCAGGTCACAAGGCTTCTCGGCCTTTTGGCAAGGAATGGATGTAGTATCTGTTCTCATTGATGACAGATGCTTTCCACAATCCGCGAGATGCCATCATGAAACGTGAACACCTGCGAGTCTATCACGAGCAAAACATTGTGAGTACGTGCTAGTAAAACATCGCAAACATATTTCCTGTCCAATTGTAAATAGCAAAGCATCGAGAGCACATTGTGAGCGAGACAATATAATCATCGTCATTATTGATTATGAAAGCATCTTGTTAGTATATCTGCGAATGGTAAAACATTGCGAGTATTTTGTGATTATGTAAAGTATGATTATGTAAAGTATGATTATGTAAAGTATGATTATGTAGAGTATGATTATGTAAAGTTTCATTATGTAAAGTATGACTATGTAAAGTATGATTATGTAGAGTATGATTATGTAAAGTTTCATTATGTAAAGTATGATTATGTAAAGTATGATTATGTAAGGAATGATTATGTAAAGTATGATTATGTAGAGTATGATTCCTATCCAATGGGGTTTTAAATGGTGATGTGACAGCCTAGCTGGGTATCTGTTTGAGTTCATTTTGTACCTTGGCAAGAAGTAAAAGTTAGATCTTGGAATCGGTGAGGGTGTCGTACTTGAGTTAAGCAAAAGTCTTGTGGGAACGTACTGTAAAGTTTACTTTGATAACTTCTTCAACAGTCCAGTTTTGATTGAGAAACCTTTTGATAAAGGGCTAGAAACCTGAATCTACGGACATCAAGAATTGACGCTGTAAAGTACTTTTGAAATTTTATCTGAGCAATGTAACTTTTGGTAGTATCATAAGTATAAAAAAGTACTTTATTCTCTTCCTGCTTCTGTGAATCGTACTTCTTCTTCTTTAAGTGCCTTGTCGTATGACGTTGGCGACCATGATGTGCCATCTTCTCCGGTCCCTGGATAGGTTGTACGCAAGTAATGTAGATAGCAATATATTTGTAGTAAGTAATGCTACTAAAGCAAAAGCATAATAGGTAGTATTCCGCTTTCGGTGAAGCACGTTTTTAGCCGAGGGCTAACTGAGGTAATGAAGTGTTCCCCGCTCATGAGTTAATTGCAACAACACACCGCACGGAAACAGCGAGCACAGCGAGCTTACCTGTGGAAAGACAGCAACTTCCGTTTCAGCTCAAACAACACTGAATCATGATTTCTTGTTTACCATGTGTGGGTTGACAATTAAGCAATACATAACACTCCTCTCTCCTAGACACAACGTAGATTAATAACATATCTGATTAAAATAACAATTTCATAATTTCAGAATTTATAAATTTAATCTTTCAGGGGGTCTTACCATCCTACCAGATCTAGTGACTACCTGATCTGAACTTATAAATAAAAAGTCTGGAAGGATAAGTCTATTGTTCTACACGCGTAACCAATAATGACTGTCACTTTGCACGTATATGACGAAATGGCGGGAAATGTAAATAGCAAGCCTACGTCAGTTTAGGTTGTAGAGTAAAGCAGAACTTTTCCTAATGTAAACCTTATCACGTTAAAAATATACGCCTACAATTCGTAAAAACGACTTTATACTCTTTGCACATTAGGAGCGACGTTTGATTCACAGTCGCTCCAAAGCCGCTCCATCGTCGAACCTAATTGTATTAGGTTCGGCCCATGAGAAGAGCGACGTTTGACGTGGGCCTTACTTAACGGTAATGAAATTTTTATACATATTAGTAAAATTTGCCTTATTGATCCAGGTCTGATATTTAGTTCCTGGATTCCTTTTTTTGCTGCCGTAGACAGATATTCTAAACGCATTGTGCACCATGGAATGTACGCATTCCAAGCATGCAAGTGTCACTAAAAACAGCTTTTGTTGCGATTCTAAACGCATTGTGCACCATGGAATGTACGCATTCCAAGCATCCAAGTGTCACTAAAAGCATCTTTTGGTACTATTCTAAACGCATTGTGCACCATGGAATGTACGCATTCCAAGCATGCAAGTGTCACTAAAAACCTTGTGTTTGAAAATACCTGCTCCTTAGAAAGATATATTCCTCGGATGAAGACGTTATTGCTCTTAACTCTAATAGTTGATAGAAGAAAACATAAAAGAGGTGGTGGGTACATCTCATATCTCGACAAGGAATGTCGACTTACACAGCGCTTTTGGAAAGGGCCTTAAACTACACCCAAAAGAGAACCTTCGTAATTTAGTGGCCATTGTTAAGTTGAGTAATAATCGAAGGTCTACCCATCCTTCGATTAATCGAATAATCGGTATTCGTTGGACAGCCCTAGTTAAGACGTCGTAGGAAATTCCTTTCTTTCTTTAAGTTCTTCTTGTTGTGTTGATTATTAATTTCAAGAAATTTTCCTTTGACCTTGAAAATGGCCATGACTTTTGCCATGTAATCATTGTTACTCAGAATAACAACTCTGTTATACCAACTCTACTACCACTACTAATTCTACTGCTACTAATTCTACTACTACTAATTCTACTATTACTAATTCTACTATTACTAATTCTACTATTACTAATTCTACTACTACTTCTTCTAATTATACTCCCACTACTGCAACTACTACCACAACTACTACTAATTCTACTAATTCTACTACCAACTCTACTACGACTACTAATTCTACTATTACTATGTAGTTTACGTTGCTAAATGGAAGGGTGGACAGCAGATAGGTTACTACGCCAAATGATAGATTAAAACATTGCGTGGATTGAAATAAACAAGTGATCCACGTTTTAATGCCATAGGGGGGTGGCGGGGGGGGAAAAGTTGGCAAGTTTTACATATGGGGCGGGTACAGCCTCTGTCCCCCTTATCTGCGTGCCTGCTCTCAAGGCTTTAAAAAGTAAAGTGTGAAGATGAGTACGACAGTACCATCTTATCACTGCTACACTTATCTCGTAGTGTAAGATTCCCATAACAGGGAGGTTTAGATCCACGACGAGTACGAGTACGAGTACGAGGTTACCACTGCGCACACTTTCTGCGCACTTCCTGCAGGGAATCATCTTTGAAACTTGTCCTCAACAACTCGTTTGGTACGAGATTTTATGAAAATATTTAGCCATATACACGTTGTTTATAAAGTGTATAATGTTTTAAAGTGTACACAATGTTTTGTGTTTTAAAGGTAATGTATATGGACTGTTACAGGAAAATAGTTCCACTCATACTTTTCACGAATGTTCCTTAACTTTTGGGTTAGTTCAGCCTGCCTAAGTTTCTTAAGAGTTTCTTAAATTTTCCCAAATCTGAGCCTAAGGTTTCTTATAATAATTTATGTTTATTAAAATGGTTTAGCGCAAAGTGATTTAATAGTCCTACAAAGTTGAGGGTTAAGTATTCGGTCCTATGATGAAAATACATATCTCTTTATTGATGGATATCAACAATGACACAGTTTGATCTATGAAATGAATTCTATCTAAATTGAGGAGCTCAAGAAGAGATTTAATTTTCTTCTGTATTTCAGTGATCGAATTGAGATGGACATCGACATCCAGCTCAACGCAATTGGAGACCAGCCTCTCTGCGCTATGTGACTTGACCAAGGAAGAACTGCCTTTCGGCCCGTCATCAATCCAAAGCCCATTAAAGTTAGAGAGTAACATCGAGAAGAGAGTATTTGAAATGTTTGTCATGATAACTAACATTTCAAATCCTCTCTTCTCGATGAAAGTTACTTACCTAGCTCTCCAATGAACTTTCTGGTGCAAGAACATCAACATTGTACGATGTTGGGAGATGTGAACTGTCAGTTTGAGATATGGAGTGAGAACTGATGACATCAACAAAGAAGTCAGCATCGGATTCATATTCTTCGTCTGGACGAAAATTCAGTGTGGACCTTCTTTCGCGGACACAGACGGGAGAAGTGATTCATGCGCTTGCAATTGTTGCATGTCTTGCCATAATATCGGCCGATCAAGGGAGGCTGGATCGGTATCGGTATCGGTTCGGTGAAATCTGTGATCGGTACACCCCTAATTTTGACACACCTTCTGCACATCAGTGAAAAAATCTCTTTGAAATAAAGGGGATGATTCATGACGTTCCTTGCAGCTTTCTGATTTTGTCATGTACTGACATTCGAACTCGTTCATCATTTGGGCAAGCTCTGGAGCACATCTTTGACGTCAATGAAATAGCATATGAGAAACGTACGATAAACAGTTACAACAAAATAGCATGCAACGAAAAATACATGCATTTAACATATCTTTGTGCCAGCCAGAGAGTGAGCACTCAAATGCCCCTTCTTTTAAAAGAACATCATTACTGTAATAGTATGCCATACTCTCCCTGACGCTATACTCTCTGAGACTCCCTGAGTTTCGTGAGACCCGGCTGATAAAATTGTGTCTCATCTATTGGTGAAATTTTTGGATATTCCTAGCTTAAACAAAAATACAATTATTTATATATATATAGATTATACAGCCTAGTAAAGTTTGTAGAAAATTATTCGCAATGTTGTTAGAGTTATTCGCAATGTTGTTTTTCCATTGTAAGAGTACAAGGAGGATTGTAGTTGGATATTTGGCAGCAATAAAAGACTTGCAATTCAGTGAATTCCTTTGAAGAAGCTTCATCGCTGATTTGGGGTGAGATTTCATTTAAAAATGCATCAATATTGTGGCACGTATCTTCTATCTCGTAACTATATTCATTAAACACTTGCAATTCAATGAAGTCCTTTGAAGAAGCTTCATCACTGATTTGAGTTGAAATTTCATTTAAAAATGCATCTATATCTTCAAAAGGTATTTCTTTATAAGCCTCTGCAGTATTTGAAAAGCGATCGAAATGTCTTCTTTGATCAAGGTATGGCGCGTTATGCGATAATACTGTTTCACCACAAGTGCATGGCAATGCATAAGTCGGATTCAGTAATTGTCTTTCATTGTCAACCAGGGCGATCTTAATAACAGGCCTCCTCAACATGCAACTGCGGTCTAAAGCTGGAGGCCATTGTTCAAAATCTACTTGCTGGATGGAATCCTTCAAGATCTGTTGACCGGCCTGCTTACCTCGATCAGTGATAGCTTGACGCAAACTCCTTCCGTGACTTACATCTTGCAAGACCTGAGCACTTGTTTTCAACGCTTTTTTCCTCAGATCGTGAAGTCCCTGTTTAAGCATAGGAGTGGCTGACCTAGCAATAGCACGAAACATGTTGCCAAGACCATATCCTTTTTTCATCCACACCCACACCCACCTCCTCATATCAGTGTCAACCCATTTTATCCACTACCACACTGGTCATACAGGAGAAAAGGGCAACTGACAGTCCCTTGGACCTCACTCGTTACAGCAACTTGTCAAGACTTCTTTCAGTTGCAACATATGTGTTTCGCTTTGGGAAATCTCAATTTCGGAAGAGACAATCCAGCTGGACATTTCCACCATCTGAGTAATCTTTATTGGAACCCAGCCTTTCTTTGTAATCTGATTCCAAGCTCTGCAACACGGACGCTGATCATAGTTATCATCTGTCAACACAATCTCATTTAACATTATTCTGCGCTTAGGAGTATAACACAACTTGAACCGAAGATATCCAAAATATTAACTTGATTAACCAGAAATTAAAGGGTTTGAAATACGTAGCAGGCTTGTATACTGTATAACAGTCTATATTCCTTATCTTTTTCTTTAGATGTTTATCGAATCTTGATAAATTTCTTTACATATTCTCATTTTTAAGTAGTCTTTTTATGGTCTGCAGATAGATTATCTTTAAAAGCTGACATTATCCAATCCTCGCCTAAAGGGTTCTTATAAAATCTTGACAGATGGAACGCTAAATCGGAAGAATGTATGGTCAGTCTCTATTGTGTTGATTAATGAGGTTCAGATAAACGAGGATGTATATACTGTATAACATTTAGAGACATAACTTTACTTAACATGATCTGTTCTCAAAAGAATAGGCACTTCTCTTAAAATAGAATTATCAACTACAAAAATACATAAATATGCTTTTAGAGAATTTTTGTTGTTATATTTTAATCTTTTTGGCATTAAAAATGGGAGATTGCAAAATTTTAGTATGCAAGAAAACCTTTACTATGCAGACAAAAAGAGTTCGTTTTCTCGCTAGGCCTATTCAATTAACCTTGTTGTCATGGACGTTGATTGGTCCAAAAACATAAGCCATTCAGGCAGTCCAATTTCTGATTCGCTCCTTCAAATACAGTTGGGTATACTCTTTCACACATTCCATTTCGTTCATTCTGACGTTAGTACTCTGAGGAGTGTCAGACGATCCATTTGCGCTATTCACAAAACGTTCCCAAGTCGAGCAGAGAGGTCAAAAACTCAATGCGTATACATAGCTGTAAACTATACTTATCATAGGACAGCAAAAAGCAAGTGAACAAATTGGAAATAAACCGTACTTTAAAAAAAATGTCTAACATACACATAATTGTTTGTGTACCTAACTAGGCCAAGTTATAAGAAATTCCTTGCAGGAATTGACGTCGCTCTTCTCATGTGCCTAATTCAACTATTAGGTTCGGCGCATGAGAAGAGCGACGTTTGACTTGGGCCTGAGAAAAACTATATTTTCCTTTCAGGATGTGTTTGTTAATTGCACTGTTTCCTGAACAAGAGTAACTGCTAATAAACACTATGCAGTTATGTTCTGCTGATTACCTATGAAAAATGTCACAAATTGTAATGGACGCTGATTCATCTAATAGTGGAAGTGGATCAAAGTGATACCTTTTCATCATGACAATGCAAGTACAACATAGCACAAGTAAATGTATGATAATTCCATACATTGCTTAACAGCGTATGTCCTGGACCTATCACGGTAAACTTTCACGAAAGATTGAAAACACAGCCGTTTGCTGTATACTGTTGTAAAGTTTCTGTACACCACTTGTATTTTGTCAGCATATTACTTGCAAAAGCTTGCAGTATGACCCCCTGGCCTCGTTTTGAAACGTAATGGCCGCTGCGTGAAAAAGGCCTATATAGAGTTCGATGTTCAGACCGAACTCCTATTGTGTTTGCCATCGCAGAACTGGGTGGGCTCACTGAACTATAAATAAAAAGTCTGGAAGGATAATTCTATTGTTCTCCTGGTATTGAATGCGTAACCAAATATGGCGATAAAGGGCAGCTGGGGCGTCCAAGGGCAACACCCCTCAATTTTGGCTACCGGGCAGAGAAGAAAGCCATGAGGCAGTCGCATCTGCCCAGTAGGACCGCCTCTCGCGGATAACGGAGAGCATCTGTCATCAATAAAAACAGATACTACATCCATTCCTTGCCAAATGACCGAGAAGCGCTCCCTTCAATAAGCCCCCACCTCTGATATTTTATCCATGCTTCCTACATTGAATAAGAGACTGGCCCATTTCTGAAACCCCTTCCCGATGGTAATGTTGAGAAGCACTTGGCTATTGATATCAACACTCTCTTCAGTCGGCATCAGCTCTCTACTGTCAACACTTTGTACTAGAGCAAGGCTTTCCAGGGGCTGAACTTCAATTATCTCATCATCCGCAGTGACCTGATCTTCTTCGGAAGCATAGTTAATGTGAGTCTGATAGATTGTGATTCGGCCATCGGTACACATTTACTACATCAGCACGACTGTTTGTGGGCCTATACCTATGATTGTTTTCGTGTATTAGCTAAAGCTAGATCAGCTTACCATCTGAAAGTTTTAGGAGCGGTTTTCATCAAACCCAGGGATCCTTTACTTGGCCGACAAAAAGGGGTTTGTGTTTTCTCTGAATTGTTCTAATCCATTCTATGTAGAAACGAAGAGCCTTGACCTCAAAGAAGACCGAAAGCATAGCAACTTTAGGTTAAAGTAGGAGCTAGTACGTAGTACGTTGGTAATATTCTAATTGAAGCAAATCGCCTTTCTTTTTACCATAACCCCGTACGAAATTGATTGCAGTTGAACTAAAGCTAGGGACTCACATGTGGCATTTAGAAGGGTTTCAAATCCCTTTGAGCAGAGTGTGCACATAGTCAGGAAACGGCACTCAAGTGTAGAGACAGGAAACCGTGCTTACAGTCGGTGTGTTATACCAAAGCCGATGGAGGAAGCCGATGGAGGTACTTTACAAAGACCCTGGTTATACTAATGCCTGGCAAGAAAGATGGATATATTGATCATGCATTCAAATCAAACCCAGCCTTTATCCAGATTAATTTCTTTCATCAGCTATCTCTGACTGAGTGTTAACAAAACTAGTGTTGCTACGTGAACGTTCATTACTGAATAGGGTGTAAGGTGAATATAATTCTAAGTCAATCTTGGCAAAAGTTTTAAACCACATTCAAGGTCATCATGGTACATTATCAAAATATGACTCTAGAGTAAAAGTAAATAAAAAGACTGAGTACACAAATGCTATCTGTGTTGTCACTCATTTCATATTAGTTCGAAGCTAATACTCAGCTATTCTATTTTATGTTGTAACGAGAAAATAACGTAAAAGTACATTTGGCTTAAGCACACTAAAAATTGTTTATTCTGAAATATTTTAATAAATAAATAGATCTGAGTTAGTTCACTACTAGCATATGAAGTGCAAATCCATTACCCATTAAATTTACAAATATATTCAATGGGTGCAAAAGCATGATCAATAGGCATACGTCATTAAGAACGTAGTACGACAAGGAGGGTAGTATGTAAGTGCGTAATGACTTACGTAGGCATACGTTATTAAGAAAGTAGTACGACAAGCAGGGTAGTATGTAAGTGTGGAATGACTTACGTAGGTATACGTCATTAAGAACGTAGTACGACAAGGAGGGTAGTATGTAAGTGCGTAATGACTTACGTAGGCATACGTCATTATGACTAATGCTTTACCTTGGCCCTTTAAGTTTCGCATTGCATCGACTTCCTCCTTTTCAAAGACAACCTGTTGTAGAAGGAAAGGCCTTAGACGGATGAGTGTTTCATCAATTCTATTTTAAAAGGACAGGGCCTTATAAAAAGACGGACCCGATATTGATGATGATAATGATGATGTTGATAATGGTGATGATGACACCAGCCACCACCGGCATGGGAATGTTAAAGCAGATATGGAATAGTAACAATATGTCAGTCCACACTAAAGTTAAAATCTACAAAACAATGGTCCAAAACAATGGAGACCAATTTTGATCTATGGTCATGAGTCTTGGTACAGTAAGGCTGTATTAGATAAGAAGATGCTAGGTTTCGAGAACAAGGTGTTGAGAAGGATGCTGGGGATAAGATGGCAAGATAAAGTTACATAAGAATAAATGCCAGAAGATATCTGAGGCCTAAGGCTGCCATATATTTGCCACACTTGTTTTTAATTTGTCCTTGTTTTCGGAAAGCCAAACAAATAAGTGGCATGAGTGGAGAAACCTTGGCACTTTGTGAAAAGAGAAGAGCTGCTAGAATGGAAATGATTAAGAACCCTAGTTCTAAACCTCTATGGGAGAAATACAGGAAGTTGAACAAGTGAAAGGTTAAGAACCTGCAATTCCACTTTGTGTAGATGTCAGAAAATGTATGGTATTACATCTGGATTTTGAAAACCACTCTCTATGTGAATTGTATATCTACAGACCACTCCTAAGAATGTTATAATAACTTAGCAGTATTCATTTAACATTCCTGACAGTTATCATGAAGTGGTTTGATGATGCTGTAAGCTTTGTTATTACTATATATACACTCGCATCGAATGTGGGATAACAGCGTATTTGGCGCTGCAGGTTGAGCGATCTTAATAGGAAGTGCCCCTAGACTTCCCTTCACGCCATTTGGTAGCAGGAAGGTTCAGCAGCTATGATTGAGTCTAATGAAAGTGACGATAGCTATGTCAGTAAGCTGAATCCTTTTTGATGGAAGACTTTTTTGCTTGAGACCTGGGGTTCCAGCAACGTAATTTTCGCTCTGGAAAAATGGAAATTCTTCTTGCTAGGGCGGAAATTTACTCTCCAGTGTGACAATTCTGCACTCATCTGCATTTTAAGTACCCGAGGATTTGATCGCGTCTCATCTCGAATTTCACGCTGGCTACTTAAGATGCTGCAATTTGATTTTTCTATTGAGTTTGTGCGTGGGAGTGAAAATTACCTGCCAGACCTTTTGTCTCGGTGTCACTAAACTTTTATTCCTTCCAGTCTGTGTCGGCATCGTTTTCTTCCTGTGTTGAGATGATGTCCGGTTTCTTACAGTTTCTAATCTTTCCCTTACAAATCTTCTACATAACTTCCGGCCACCTTACCTTTTCTTCAGTTTGAACAGTGGCCAAAACGCCATCAGTATTTATCACACTGATTTACCGTCTACCTCCTTTATTACTGTCATATGTTACCTGCTTACATTTAGGCCTGGAAGAATTGGTTGATAGAAAGCAAATAAGACTTGTATAAGTTATTTGTTACTCCTTGTTTGCTCTGTTTCTAACAATCACCTATTTTCAAGAGGGAGCATTTATCAGAGGGCAGCATTTATTGGAAGAAATACTGTATGTTACTTACACTTTTCTGTTTAAGACTTAAGCCAGCGTGTATGTATGTGTGCGCAATACAGAATTTCAAGAAGAGATCGTAGGCCTACCAAGAATTGCAAAGGCAATGTAGTCATTTCTTCTGTTTCACCTTCCAGGATCAACTTATCGTATAAAGCAAATGGTTGCTTTGAAAAGTTACAGCGGTTTGTTGAGCGCGAGGAGAATCATCAACTTAACGTCTACGAATCGGCTTTCGAGTGAGATTTTTCTTCTTTCATTTGAGAAAGGCTCTTTACCTATGTCAAAAGTTTTAGTTTTCGAGGGTAATAGCTATGTACGTTGAAAAAATGAAGATATTAGAAAATTTTATGATTGCAAATGGTAAAGGATGTAATTAAAGGCTCTTTTCCTATTTCAAAACTTTTAGTTTTCGAGGGTAATAGCTTTGTCTGTGGAAGAAATGAAGATATTAGACAATTTTATGATTGCACATGGTAAGACGCCACAAGTATGATTCATATTGCAGAAATTTCGATCTGTCTTTAGTCTATGGTGAGGTAGCGAAGCAAAGCATAAACCAATACATAAATAAACGCCTTCAGTTTCAGTTTGATTCGCCCATCTGCTTAGGCATTAAATAAACAACAAACAGTGCTTAAGAAGTGGTTTATTTAGGAAAGGAAAGTAATTTAGACTAGACGAGGACCTAAAATACGTTACTGGATAGGATACTTTAACGCTTGAATATTGAAGTTGCACATTGTATAATCTCTTCATAACAAATAATGTACACTCTCGGGTGTAAATAAGCAACTGCTTGTAAAGATATAAAATATTATTTCAATTCAATGTATATCCTATAGCTTCTTAATGAGTAAACTAACGTTGCACCGTACTCTCGATAAGCATCCTAGAACTAGATTAATATTACATGAATGCTACTTATTAAAATCAAGTCAAGGTCACTACTGGCAGGTTACATGAATACTACGTATTAAAATCATGGTAGAGTTGTCAGTGGTCCATCGAATAAATGCTACGTCTTTAAAACACGTCAGGGACTCTACTCATAGATCAAATAAATGCTACTTATTAAAATCAAGTCAAGGTCACTACTGGCAGGTTACATGAATACTACGTCCTGAGAATATTCGCGATGCTGGGCCGTACATAGACAGTACATGTACATACATGCAGCAATTGTCTGACATTAGAAACTCAAAATTACTAAAGGGCCCTCGAAAGACATTTATTTTGGGCTTCGCAGTATCTTCATTTTTGAGGGAATTGCATCAGTTCCAGTATGTTTTTACGTACAGGTTCTCCTCTCAGCACACCTTAGAAATGTTCTTCATTACCATTTGCAATCATAAAATAGTCTAATATCTTCATTTTTTCAGCATACGTAGGTATTACCCTCGAAAACTAAAAGTTTTGAAATAGGAAAAAAACCTTTAATCACATTCTTTACCATGTGCAATCATAAAATTTTCTAATATCTTCATTTTTTCAACATACGTAGTTATAACCCTCGAAAACTAAAACTTTTGAAATAGGAAAAGAGCCTTATCAGGCTCTCTCGTCAACTTACATTTCTTACCATATCTATTAAACTACAGATAATTAGACTCTGATTTCATGCGGAATATTATTGTAGGCCATCAATCTACATTATAAACACATGAAAATCAGAATTAACGGACCATTTTTTTTGACCTAATTTTTCGTCTTTTCCAAGCCTTAGTGCTTGAAGAAATGCCAGAAATCAGGCTCTCTCGTCAAGGGTAAAATTGTCACAGATTGAGTAATTTTTTCAGTACAATTGATGTCCCGCATTTGTGCTACGAGGTCGCTAATTTTGTAAAATTGTCACAGATTGAGTAATTTTTTCAGTACAATTGATGTCCCGCATTTGTGCCACGAGGTCGCTAATTTCGTCACGGGAGTCGTTGTCCTGCTGCCCCCTACCTTCAGCGAACTTTTTATGTTGTGAACTGCATCTAGTGTATGCAAACTATGTCAAATATGGATTATTATTCTATTTTGAACGCTTTGTGCACCATGGAATGAACGAATCTAGTGTATGCAAACTATGTCAAATATGGATTATTATTATATTTTGAACGCTTTGTTCACCATGGAATGTACGCATCTAGCGTATGCAAACTATGTCAAATATACCTTATTAGGTTAATTTGAACGCTTTGTGCATGGGAATGCGCTCTGCACGCTGGAATGTGAGCATTTCAATAGTGCCATTGAGCGTAGTTACACTATTTGAAGATATAGGGAATGCTTTCTGCACGCTGGAATTCGAGCATTTCAATAGTGCCATTGAACGTAGTTGCACTATTTGAACATATTGGGAATGCGTTCTGCACGCTGGAATGTGAGCATTACAATAGTGCCATTGAGCGTAGTTACTACATATTCAAACTCTTACGCTCAAGAAACTTAAGCAGAGACTGTTTTCTATGTATTAGCACGTAGCGAGTACTCTGGTGTGCTCATATACAGTAACGAGATTCTTAAGGAAATAGAGAGGGTCTGTTCCTTATGGAAGAGTAATATTATTTACAATCTTACCTTAAAAATGTTTCAATATCGGCCAAATTTAAGTTATCATTGTGTAGTGTGATGCTTGAGTAATAATCGAAGGTCTACCCATCCTTCGATTAATCGAATAATCGGTATTCGTTGGACAGCCCTAGTTCTAACAATAAATCTGGGAATGGACGATAGACGAGTGTATCCTCAAATTGTAAAATAACAGGGTCATCCACGGCACAGCTTACCAGCAAAACTATCAAAATCTTTTTCCTTTGACTGGAAGGTCTTAAATTCCTTAAACGACTCTCTCCGAAAAGATGCAGACCCTACGCGAATTCTTTAATGTAACCTCGATGACCCCGTAGTTGAATGCATTTGAAGGAAAACTGCTATGCTCGACAAATTTTCCCTTTGATTCAAACATCAAAATTCCAAAATCGTAATAATGTCTTACAATAACTGTATATCTTATTGTACAAGTAATAGAATGACAAGCATGGAGATGTTCGAAGTGGTGTCTGTCACGACAGCTTTTAGTTTTCTCTCTTCCTTGAGTTATTAGAGCTAAGACGCGAAAGAAAAGTTGCTATTAAAAAACCCTAAAAATTAAAAAGCTAAAAAGGGCGCAAAGTTTAAGACAGGAAAAAAAGTTGAAAATAATTGGACAAAGATCTGCTGAAATTAATGACTGACTGTCTAACGTGACTAATATGTCTAATATTACCTTAAATTTAGTGACACTTGCATGCTTGGAATGCGTACATTCCATGGTGCACAATGCGTTTAGAATAGCACAAAAAGCTGGTTCTAGTGACACTTGCATGCTAGGAATGCGTACATTCCATGGTGCACAATGCGTTTAGAATGGCACAAAAAGCTGTTCTTAGTGACACTTGCATGCTTGGAATGCGTACATTCCATGGTGCACAATGCGTTTAGAATAGTCAACACTCTCATCCTTTTTCTGAATCTGACTTCACATTCTCAACTTCTGCCTCTTCTGAGTTCTCTCTCCTCATCAAAGAAAGCCTTCTCCTAGCTAAACTTAGGCCTAAGTACGCCAAAGTATGTCCTCAAAAAGAATGTCATGGATGGGAGATTACTTAAAAATTAATAAGAATGGAATAAGAATGTCCTGGGTGGCAAATTTTAGAAAACCTGATGGGACTAGCAGGGATGTCTTTAAAGGGCTGCATTCAAACGTTAAACTCTGATGGGACTAGCAGGGATGTCTTTAAAGGGCTGCATTCAAACGTAAAACTCTGATGGGACTAGCAGGGATGTCTTGAAAGGGCTGCATTCAAACGTTAAACTCTGATGGGACTAGCAGGGATGTCTTTAAAGGGCTGCATTCAAACGTTAAACTCTGATGCCCAGTGAAATATCAATTAGAAAGTAATAGAGAGACACATGCGACAAATGCTTTTTACCACCAAGTATGAAAATGAATTTTTTCTTCGCCAAAGTTGTGTCTACCCGGAGTCTGATTTCTGCTCATACACCACTAGCTCTTCTCTATTCCGTCCCAGTCCTCCGTTTAAGTGGGGATTGCCTTCCAATCTCGACCTCTTTGTCTAACTTTCTTTTCACTTTTCACTAATTTGCCAGTTAACGAAACCATTGATATCGCCTCTAACCGGTTATTTGCTGATGTTTCAAAGGTCAATGGCTTATCTAGGGATCAGTTCCGTCAATTATTATCATGATTATTGTACCTCCTGAATGGTAGAGTATCTGCTCTATCCAAATCTCCAGCTCGGTACCCTTGTTGTTTAATAATATCCTCATTGTAACTCCTTTTTTGGTGCTACTCTAAACGCATTGTGCACCATGGAATGTACGCATTCCAAGCATGCAAGTGTCACTAAAAACGGCTTGTGGTGCTAGTCTAAACGCATTTTCCACCATGGAATGTACGCATTCCAAGCATGCAAGTGTCACTAAAAACAGATTTTGGAGCCACTCTAAACGCATTGTGCACCATGGAATGTACGCATTCCAAGCATGCAAGTGTGTAGTAGTAGTAGTAGTAGTAGTAGTAATGGTAGTAGTAGTAGTAGTAGTAGTAGTAGTAGTAGTAGTAGTAGTAGTGGTAGTAGCAGGAACACAATAACAGCAGCAGCAGCAGGAGTAGCAGTGGTAGTGGTAGTAATAGGAGGAGGCGAAGTAGGTGTAGTAGGAAAAGGAGTAGTAGTAGGAGGGGTATTAAAAGCAACAGCAGGAAGTCTTATTTGCCAGACAGACAGACCCTTCGTTGAAACAGTCATTTGTAACATCAGATACTGAGACAGTATTGAGTTAAAAATGATCTACTACCATTTTGTTTCTTAAAGGTGTTAAGTCTAACCAGCAAAAGGTGAATGTTATATGCTTGGGTTATGATTATGATAAAGGCACTATTATAAGGCATATAAAAGTCTTACCATCTTAAAACATGCACGTAGTTACAGGTAGCAGGTAGTGCAATTAGGGTAGTAGGTACTGTAGTTAGACGTAGTATAGTTAGGGGTAGGAGGTAGTGTAGTGAGGGTAGTAGGTAGCGTAGTAAGGGGTGGTAGGTAGTGTAGTAGGGGTAGTAAGTAGCGTAGTTAGGGCTAGTAGGTAGTGTAGTTAGGGTAATAGGTAGTGTAGTTAGAGGAAGTATAGTTAGGGGTAGACACAACAGTATCTCGATGTATCCCGCATAAGCTCTTTAAGTTCATTCGGATACCTATCAAATAAGTTTCCTCCGTTATCTAATATTCTTATAAATTATGAATGTCGCTGTCATGTTGTCCGTCGATTTGTAGTTTCGGGGAGAATCGCATGGAGTGTCACGGAATCTTACGTAGAAAAGGAAAATCAAAGGTGTCTAAATCATACAACGGCATTTGATGATATTTGATGATATTTGATGACATTTGATGACATTTGATGATATTTGATGATATTTGATGATATTTGATGACATTTGATGATATTTGATGACATTTGATGACATTTGATGATATTTGATGACATTTGATGGTATTTGATGAAACATGGTTACTGCCAGACTCATCAGACTCAGTATAATGACTGAGTGTTCTATAACATAACAGTTTCGTGTACATTTCAGATACAATCAACATCTCGTAAAATTTTAGGGCCTGTAAAGTTCTCTTGAGAGAGTAACATAAGCACTTTTTATTTAAAGAATATTATAGTTTTGTTGACTGTAAAGTAGTGTAAGACTTGGCAGATTCAAGGATCCCATGAAAATGTGGTAAAGATGTAGGACTTATGACTAAAGAGTGGTGGATCTTAAAAGCAATCTAGTGCCTTTAATAACATTCTTTACCATGTGCAATCATAAAATAGTCTAATATCTTCATTTTTTCCACATACAAAGCTCTTGCCCTCGAAAACTAAAACTTTTGAAATAGGAAAAGAGCCTTTAATCACATTCTTTACCACTTGCAATCATTAAATAGTCTAATATCTTCATTTTTTCAACATACGTAGCTATTACCCTCGAAAACTAAAACTTTTGATTGTCATAATGCACAATGACACTTCGATGAAAGTAGAAGATTTAAACAGAGGAATTCGAGTTCCCAGCCTTAAAATGGAGGACTTTCTACATCAAATGCACTATATGCTAAATATTGGACTTCTTACTAATCATCGAATTTCTTGCTAAACATTGCAAACCTTGCTTATATTTATTATTATATACTAATATATATTCTTTATTTAACAGAATAAAGTACTAGTACTAGTAGAAGTAGTAGTAGTGGTAGTAGTAGTAGTAACAGCAGCAGTACTAGTAGTAGTAGTAGTAGCAGTAGTAGTAGTAGTAGTAGTAGTAGCAGTAGAACTAGTACTAGTAGTAATACTAGTACTAGTAGTAGTAGTAGTAGTAGTAGTAGTAGTAGTAACAGCAACAGTAGTAGTAACAGCAGCAGTAGTAGTAGCAGTATTTATGCCTAAATTTCTTCACGAGCCTGCCATTAAGGAATCTCATATTGTTAGGCTGTAGGAATTTTATCAAGGCAACTTTAAATGAAAACAGGCTTATTGTAAACAAGATTTTATTGTTCATAGATTTTTTATTTAAGGACCAGGGCCGATATGCATAAAACATCTTAAGTGCAAAAAAATCCTTAACTTTTAAGAATTTCCTTAACTTTTAAAGTCTTTGTTTTTCAATTGTTGCCATATTTTAATTACTTTTTTTTCAAAAAAGCTTCAATGATCGTGCTGCTCTGCTGTAAAATTTATTTTCTTAGTTCACAATAGTGCCTTGACTGTAGTAATTTTTGCCTACATATTTTAAATGGCAAACCGATAGCAAATTTTAAAAATATGACTAAATGTATTACATATGTAACAACCGCGACAACTTAAAGTGTATGCCAACTATGTCAAATATGCCTTACTAGCCTAATATGAACGCTTTGTGCACCATGGAATGTACGCATCTAATGTATGCAAACTATGTCAAATATGGCTTATCAGCCTATTTTAACGCTTTGTGCACCATAGAATGTACACATCTAGTGTATGCAAACTATATTAAATTTGCCTTATTGGCCTATTTTGAACGCTTTGTGCACCATGGCAAATTACCTTAGTTTTCACATGCTTAGAATATAATTCCAGTTTACCAGTCTGGATGTAACGTCCTTTAAGTCAATAAGCAAAATAAATTTGTTAAAACTACAATACTGGCAACAGCCAATAACTATACAAAACTCAATGTAGATTTATCAGATAGAGTCCAAAATTGCACATGGGTAAGTAAACAGAAATTTGGTACTAGCTTCTTCCCTAAACCTATTTGTTTACTAGCTTAAACTATTTCGTCGTACAAGAGCAACGGACTTACTCGGCATACCACACCTTAAGGACTCTAACTGTGATGATATTATCCATTGTTGTTTTGCTTTAAAGGTATTAAACTTTAGCTGCGTCGCCTCCACTACCTAATACCTTACAATCTATGTGCGGTGATCGTACATATGATGGAGGTTTAACGCCAACGCTATGCTATAAACAAATGAGCGCTCCTATCCCCGAACTGCTCAGCAAATTCAAAAGTAGATACCATGACACAAACACCTATATAATACACAAACACCTATAAAATACACAAACACCTATAAAACATCCGCAGCATTTATACTTCGTAAGAACTGTTCCATGCACACAAAATATAGATGCTACCAAAACCTAGTATCAACAATGGCATAAGTATCAATAAGAGAATGACATGTCAACAAATCTGCATGTTTTAATGTATTGCTTTTCATTTTACGCGCTGATGGCAATCTAAGCACCATAGTGTCAGATTGCTTTGGCAACAAAACGTTGTTCAAGTCTGCTTGTAAACAGCAAGATACAATACTCCTTTTCGAAAAAAAACTGTTCTCGTTTTCAACCAGTTTCAGAACGAGACTGGGTTTGCACATTTATTCAATTGCGTCCAGCCGTCGGACTGGATTGAAATGCCCTTATTAACAAGCTGGCCTTAATATGAAGATTTTGAAATTCTAATCTCAACTCTCATTATTAAATGCGTTTGTGTATTACATATAATTTGGCAATAGTGAAGTAAAGGTAGTAAGGAATCGTTGTGATTAGATTTTAAATAAAAAACAAACCATAAAAATTAACTTAAAATATATTATAAGAATGGCCCTCACTTCTTAGAAAAATTTGATCTTAAACTTCATCTCAACCTGTTATAACAATTTAAGCGTCATTTTCTGGTCTAAGTTAGTACTGAACAAGACATCAGAGCTAACATAAAGCTGAGGAGAATTTTAAAGAGTTTTACAATACGCTCTAAACCCAGTGCTAGAACGTCCTTGGTTGCGTGGTGGCAACGACATACCCAGCACAGGCTGTTCTTAGAAACACTTGCATGCTTAGAATGCGTACATTACATGGTGCAAAATGCGTTTGAAATAGCGCCAAAAGGTGTTTTTTCTGACACTTGCATGCTTGCAATGTGTACATTCCATGGTGCACAATGCGTTTAGAATAACACCAAAAGCTGTTTTTAGTGACACTGGCATGCTTGGTGTACCTAAATTCCATGGTGCACAATGCGTTTAGAAACTCAAAGGCTGATGTCTTATTAGTGTAATAAATCGATGTCTTTCATCCTATCTCAAAGACGATAAGCGTGGCACGGCACGGCACGACACGACACGTCACGACACGACAAGCGCGGCAAAGTCGTCTCTCGTGCATAATTGACTTAACGTCAAAATGTATCCTCGTTCTTTGGCTTGACCATCGCTAACACTGCCAGAACAAAGTACTTTAGGAAATATGCAAACAAAGTAAACACTACAGATAAGAGTTCCTCGAAATCATAATCTCTGCGTCGATGGCTTCCCTTTAAATATAAGAGCTTATAACTTTGGGAGTGGTTATTTGGTTTTGCTACTGCAGAACCTTCCAGTTCGTTGGATTGATATGAGCCCCGTAGGTACGGGGAAATATAGGGGATTTTGTATCCACAATTTTCCTATCCGGCGTATCAGCGCATTAAGTCGCTTCGTTTGACTGTCTCAGTAGCAGTGACTGTTATTTGGCCGATACTTACTACTACTAATATCAGCGCATTAAGCCGCTTCGTCTGACTGTCTCAGTAGCAGTGACTGTTATGTGGCTGATACTTACTGCTACTAGTATCAGCGCATTAAGTCGCTTCGTCTGACTGTCTCAGTAACAGCGACTGTTATGTGGCCTCCTAAATTGCGCACTAAATTATTCTGAAAGTTAGCTGCAGACGGTATTGTGATATTTTAAGCGTATTGCGGGTGACTACGGGTTTGGGACAAAGGTATTGCCAACTGATTGTGTATGGGGAGGATTAAGTGTAGCGTCTGTTCCCTCTTGTTACAGAAGCTGCCTACAATCTGTGGGAGGCGGCCCAGTTGGGTAGTAAAGCATGGCTTTCTCGCTTTTTGCACCATGGAATGTACGCATCTAGTGTATGCAAACTATGTCAAATATGCCTTATTAGCGTATTTCGAACGATATGTGCACCATGGAATGTACGCGTCTAGTGTATGCAAACTATGTCAAATATGCCTTACTCGCGTATTTTGAACGCTTTGTGCACCATGGAATGTACCCATCTAGTGTATGCAAACTATGTCAAATATGCCTTATTTTCCTCGCCCCGTTTGATTGATCAAGTTGCAGGCCTTGTAGCAGCCCTCGCATGAAAAACACTTGGTAATGTATCAACTAAGGGAAAAGCTTGTGGCAGTAAGAAAACAACCAGCCAGGTCGTCCACTACAAGACAAGTAGTGACAGACACAACAGCCCGATCAGCGATTGAGGAGCACCTCTTAAAGAAACAAGACTGTGCGAAGAATTATAGACCTTGTTTGCTATGAAGTAACTTAGATCAAGTGATAATTTTGCACACATTTCTTCAATACCACAGCTATCTCTTCACACGGTGCTCCTCACGGCAGTTGCTGCGAAATTTGTGCCCAACAGGTTTCAACACGATCCCATTTGAGCATGCGCATTACAATCATAGGCACAAATTTCGCAAGGCACAAATTTCGCGCTACAACGGCACTGCCTGCGTTCCCTCTAGTGCCTACTTCGGTCACGTGTGTGTAGGAAAGAAAGCGTTTGCCTTAAAAAATGTGTCATGGAAAGTTTAAAAGAAAGCCATTTATGTTGTTCCTATGTGTTTATTTTTTTTCAACCATATGTAAGTGTACATCTATTGAATCTGTAAGTTCCTGTGTGTTTATTTTATTTCAACCATATGTAAGTGTACATCTATTGAATCTGAGCTATTACCCTCGAAAACTAAAACTTTTGAAATAGGAAAAGAGTCTTTAATCACATTCTTTACCATGTGCAATCTTTAAATGGTCTAATATCTTCATTTTTTCAACATACGTAGCTATTACCCTCAAAAACTAAAGCTTTTGAAATTGGAAAAGAGCCTTTAATCACATTCTTCACCATTTGCAATCATAAAATAGTCTAATATCTTCATTTTTTTGAAGGATCAGAAAAGATATGTGAAAGAAACGGGGACGCGACAGAATCTGAGAGCCTTACAAAAGCTTATGGGACTTTTATTTGATCGTGTTAGTTTCAGGATTTTTTACAGTAGTTGTTAATGCTGCGTTCATGTTACATTCATTTCTTGTATTTACTGTCGGTGCAGCCCCTCCTTTCATTACCCCTTAACAGCTCATGTCAGTGGTTGGAGGAGGGAGAGTTTAGAAGGAATAAGAACTTAACTATACTCGCAGAACAACAAAACTGGAAATCTAATTACTAATGCTCCCAAGGAACAACCTGAAATGCAACAGTTACAATCACAATTCCACTACCAAACCTACGAGTAAAAGGAAAAGAGGGAGGGTTTAGAAGGAATAAGAACTTAAATATACGCGCGGAGCTTTCAAAACTACAAATCTAGTTTATTGATTGGAAATATGATAACCAGCATCATAACAAACCGACCCACTTCACTTCAGATTACCCTGGGAGTGCTTTGTTATATCATTACGTCATGACAATATAGCCTCGATTCTGTACCTACCTCTTCGTTGCCTCCAGTGAACTCTATATAAAGGACTGGAACGAGAAGTCGCGCTCTGAACCCGTAACCAAATATGGCGGCAAAGGAAGCTGGAATGTACGCATTCCAAGCATGCAAGTGTCACTAAAAACAGCTTTATGTGCTATTCTTAACGCATTGTGCACCATCGACTGTACGCATTCCAAGCATGGAAGTGCCACTAAAAACAGCTTTTGGTGCTATTCTAAAGGTATCGTGCACCACGGAATGTACGCATTCCAAGCATGCAAGTGTCACTAAAAACAGCTTTTGGTGCTATTCTAAATGAGGCCTCGAGCTGCTTAGCTTGTTGCTTAGATTTTGGACCAAATCGAGGCCTCACACCTAAGCAACTGAGTTGCTAATATTAAAACGCACAAAAGCTACCTGACTAGTTTTCATTCCATTTTTGGCAGCCAAAAAAAGTGAGACACCAAGATTTGGAAGTTATAGAGTGTTAGATTAACAATAGATAAGGAAAATGGAGGACACCATATAGCGATAACTTTAGTACCGGATAACTTTTATACCGGATAACTTTTGTACCTGATAACGTTTGTACCGGATAATTTTGCACCTGATAACTTTTGTACCAGATAACGTTTGTACTTGGTAATTTTTGTACCTGATAACTTTCGTACCTGATAACGTTTGTACCGGATAATTTTGCACCTGATACCTTTTTACCGGATAACGTTTGTACCGCATTTTTGTCAATTTTTGTTCGCTTACTAACATAAAAAGAAGCTATGCAATGAAAAAGAAAAGGAACAAAATGTAAGTCACAAAAAAGATTAACTTTTATACTAAAAGTTAAACTTATTGGGTATCTTAGATCTAAACAGGGATATGATCTTTTTTCATAACGTGATTGAAAGATGAAACTTAATTAGACATAGCTGGCTGGTAATTTTGTCTCTTTTTATATATCTATATCATCATTAACTGTATGATCGATATATTTTCTAACTTTCTAACGGAGTAAGGAAGATTATAATCGGACATGTAAAAATCCATCAGTTCGTGCTAAATTATACATAAGCAGCATATTTTGCGTATTGATTGAAGATAGACTGAACACAGAATTCTCCAACAACGTTCACCAATGCAATACTCCAGTGTTTTCTGCCAAAATAACAAGTATTTATTTAACTGCTGTTACCAATACCGATCTACAGATGTCCAGATCCTTTAAGTTTCTAATCTCTCAGCTTAACCCTTTAAAGGTGGAGTTTTTTTGACCGTAATACACTAAAGTTGGTCATCGATTTCAATTATTAATAACTTTTTATCTGTGCATCCTAGAGAAAAACTTTTTATATCAAAATTGTTCTAAAGATGATGAATATTTTGAATAGGGACCTAATACGCATAGAGAAGTCTGTGCATACATTTACGCACATTGTGAGATCTTTCTTCAATGTCCTAAAATGCCAAGGCTATAACCTTGGTGTTTTGGCTATTTTTTGAGCTATCAAAAACATATACAAAATGTTGCATAAATAGAGAGTAAATGGTCAGTAAAGAGACCTAAGACGCATAGAGAAGTCTGTGCATACATTTACGCACATGCCATTGAGCGTAGTTACACTATTTGAATATATTGGGAATGCGTTCTGCAGGCTGGAATGTAAGCATTTCAATAGTGCCATTGAGCGTAGTTACACTAATTGTACTTATTGGGAATGCGTTCTGCACGATGGAATATGAGCATTTCAATAGTGCCATTGAGCGTAGTTACACTCTTTAAACATATTGGGAATGCGTTCTGCACGCTGAAATGTTCTTCTGTGGTTGCTTAAAAAAACCTTTGCTGCAAATATTGTTGTAGTTGTTGGTTGGTCAACAGCTTGCTTTCCGTCACAAGTCTTTCGTTGTAAAGCTGAGTAGGTTTTCGTTGATGGATATAAATGGACGAATATAACTGTATGACAGTTTTCTGTAAATAATGTTGAACTTAGTTCACCCCTTGTCATGTTCAACGTTACGTATTCATGCAGGCTGGGCTCGGTCCCTAATAAGTAGTAAAGCCTGCCCAAAGGGAGGCTACTTTCCAATAGGGTAAGATTTACTTCACTCAGACCGGTATAATAATTGAGATGGGTCATGCATTTTCGACGGCACTGTTGTGAGACTGGCCGATAACCATTTGACACAGTGCGAGTACAACTATGTTGTATGATATGCTGTATCAGCAGTTGTAGCTTCTCTGCTTCCTTGCTATGCTTCCTTGCTATGCTTCCTTGCTATGCTTCCTTGCTATGCTTCCTTGCTATGCTTCCTTGCTATACCTCCTGGCTATGCTTCCTTGCTATGCTTCCCGGCTATGCTTCCTGGCTATGCTTCCTGGCTATGCTTCCTTGCTATGCTTCCTGGCTATGCTTCCTTGCTATGCTTCCTGGATATGCTTTCTGGCTACGTTTCCTTTTAAACAATGTGAGGAAATCACGCCCTAGCAATGACTGACCATCAGTAACGAAAAATGTGTAAGAACACTGGCGTCTATCGTGGAAAACAGGCAAGGTAGTCTTGCCATAAACCTTTATACTGTTGCCAGTGTAGATGTGCAAAGCAATTTCACATTTTTCGAGTTTAAATTCTTTGAAGCTTGTTTCGTAAATCTGACGATTAAGTAGTGAAGTAATTATCACCACGCCATGAACTAGCGATTGGTGAGGGAAACAACAATCGCATGAAAGTGTCAGATCCATTCGCGTGCGGCATACAGGCATTAATACGTAGCAGAATATGATCATCAATAATTATTCCAGTCGTACGGCTTCCCTGTAGGCAAAGATGGGCCCGTAACCCGTTATTTCACGGTAATAAGATTCCTTATGATTCCAGTGTTGGTCTTTGACACCATTAAAAGGCCAAAAATACTGGAAGTACTGCACCAAGCAGGATGCAGTGAGGATGAACTACGCCTAGCGAGAATACTGCTGGCAGGAACAGAGCTAAAGGTCCGTGTCAAGTCAACTTACTCAGCTGAGTCTGTCTCCTGTACTGTTCACTTGCTACCTTGCTGCTGCCCTATCATCTGTACGGAGATGCTCTACAAGACCTAATGTTTCATACCTTCAGTGTTTCATACCTTCAGTGTTTCATACCTTCAGTGTTTCATACCTTTAGTGTTTCATACCTTTAGTGTTTCATACCTTCAGTGTTTCATACCTTTAGTGTTTCATACCTACAGTGTTTCATACCTTTAGTGTTTCATACCTTCAGTGTTTCATACCTTCAGTGTTTCATACCTTCAGTGTTTCATACCTTCAGTGTTTCCGCAGGGTAAAATAAGTGGATTTTCAGTTTGGCTTGCAGGTCTCTATATGAGTAGATGGCAGGGGCAGCGCCCACAAAAGTGGATGGGGGCTGAGAGATAAATAAAGACTTAATTTTGTTATTTTTCCTTTGATCTTCAGTTGCGATTTTGCATTTTTTGACGTTTAGGAGATAATATGGGACTCTATTTGTCTACCTCGTTATCGCTTCAGTGACATTCCATGGTGCACAATGTGTTCAAAATAACCTAACAAGGCGTTTTTAGTGACAATTGCATGCTTGAAATGCGTAAATTCCATGGTGCACAATGTGTTCAAAATAACCTAACAAGGCGTTTTTAGTGACATTTGGATGCTTGGAATGCGTACTTTCCATGGTGCACAATGTGTTCAAAATAACCTAATAAGGTGTTTTTAGTGACATTTGCAGTTGTCAATAAAGTTTCTATATTTGGCGTTTTACTTTTGATAACTTGTCGGTGGACTATTCACCTTTCATTCAGAAAGGGAGATGTTATGTATTTTAGATTTGTTAAGTTTATTATCAAAAATAATTTAATAAAGGATTAATTGAACTGGACTTTTAAAATAGCCTCTGTTTGACTCTATATAGCCTCAAGGCCATTCCAATAGCCTTTGAGCAGTTTCTGTTTTAACTTGTTATTACCACTTTGTCTAGTTTTATTGTTTTTTTCTGTAAATA
This sequence comes from Alatinidae sp. Z8VKAUB7J3, assembly GCA_010016025.2. NCBI lineage: Eukaryota > Metazoa > Cnidaria > Cubozoa > Carybdeida > Alatinidae > Alatinidae sp. Z8VKAUB7J3. Next base: position 258,336,494 of record JAAAKM020721499.1, read on the forward strand.
GAGTAACATGTGTCAATAGTCCAAACTTAAATAAATTTGTGTAGAATCGTCTTGTAAATTAGTTTCAACTAAAGATAGATAGAGGATATCCGAAACATGTCTTGGAAAATTAAATCAATAGTCGTTTTCTTTAAATGTGTCACTAATCTTATATGTAGTGCAATTCTTTTGTTATAGTGCAATTCTTTTGTTGTAGTGCAATTCTTTTGTTATAGTGTAATTCTTTTGTTACAGTGTAATTCTTTTGTTATAGTGTAATTCTTTTGTTATAGTGCAATTCTTTTGTTATAGTGTAATTCTTTTGTTGTAATGTAATTCTTTTATTGTAGTGTAATTCTTTTGTTGTAGTGCAATGCTTGTGTTATTGTGTAGAGTAGTTTAGGTAGTTAGGAAGGTAGGTAGGTAGAGTAGTTTAGGTAGATTGATAGGTAAGTAGAGTCGTTTAATTAGATGGATAAGTAGGTAGATAGGTAGGTAGGTAAGTAGAGTAGAGTAGTTTAGCAGTTAGATAGGTAATTAGATAGGTAGGTAGAGTAGTTTAGGTAGTTAGAAAGGCACGTAGGTAGAGTAGTTTAGGTAGATTCATAATGTAACATAATGCAACACCACCGAATGACCAAACAAAGCATAATGTAACATAATGCAACACCACCGAATGAACAAACAAAGCATAATGTAACATAATGCAACACCACCGAATGACCAAACAAAGCATAATGTAACATAATGCAATACCACCGAATGACCAAACAAAGCATAATGTAACATAATGCAACACCACCGAATGACCAAACAACATAGATAAGAATATGAACGACACTTTCGTAAACATTGCGATAGCTCTACGGATAAACCTTATTTTGATGATATCAATTGCAGCGGCGAGAGTTCCTTTGCTGAACTTAAATCAATTAAAAATCACTGTAATTACGATGGCTATAATGAGCACGGGGTCAGATATAAAGCGTGAGTTGTACTTAAGTGAAACCATCAGCCACTTTGCCGCACGATGCCTTATCAGCTTACTTTGAACGCTTTGTGCACCATCGAATGTACGCATCTAGTGTATGCAAACTATGTCAAATATATCCTATTAGCCTATTTTGAACGCTCTGTGCACCATGGAATGTACGCATCTAGTGTATGGAAACTATGTCATATATGCCTTATTAGCCTATTTTGAACGCTTTGTGCACCATGGAATGTACGCTTCTAGTGTATGCAAAGAATAACAATTTTTCACGTATAGTTTGCAATTCGGAAGACAAAACATGACTTCCCTGAAAGTTAGGTATGAGGCTTCATTGTTCTTTTCATAGTGAAGTGCTTTGCTGGAAGACGAGTTCCTCAGAAAGACTCAATAGCCGTGTTCACACCAACATCGGTTGTCGAAACGGTTGTACTTACAACGGTTTTGAAACCGATTTAACTACAACCGCAGCGTCTGTCAAAATTCAACCCACCTGGTACTTCCAACCTTAAATTTACAGTTGAATATACTGTAATGTTTGGTTACATGAGTTGAATGGAAATAGATGAAGCTTACATCAATCTCAATGATGATCCCCACCCCATGGTAATCCCTTTCCCTGGGGAACGGACCCACTGCTTATAAGGTGGCTAAACTGAGAGATTGCAAAACTCTGATTAAGTAGGGGTCTGTCAGGCAGATAAATTGAGAAAATCGTAGTAATGACCATGGCCTGTTTACGCTTTCTAGGGGTCTGTCGGACAGATAAACTAAAAAAAATCGTAGTAATGACCAGGGCCTGTTTACGCTTTCTAGGGATCTGTCGGACAGATAAACTAAGAAAATCGTAGTAATGACCAGGGTCTGTTTACTCTTTCTAGGGATCTGTCGGACAGGGTAGGATCCACTCTATGAACATAATGAGAACGCGCTCTACATAATGGTATGTGGCTATTTCAATAGTGCTGTTCTGGTAGGATCCACTCTATGAACATAATGAGAACGCGCTCTACATAATGGTATGTGGCTATTCCAATAGTGCTATTCTGGTAGGATCCACTCTATGAACATAATGAGAACGCGCTCTACATAATGTTATGTGGCTATTTCCTGATACAGAACTGCTAATCGCAAAGTTGTGTCATTTGATCGTCTTGCTGTTGTGCCCGACCGCCGCCGCCCTTACAAATTGGTGTCAGAAGTGGGATTACACGAAGGTACTCCCGGAAGGATGGAAAGTGGATACAGACCCAGGAAGTCAAGACCAAGAAGGGATCACAGAGATGGCCGAGATTGCGGAATTGGTTGCAAGACTCCAAGAATTTGTAGTGATTTAGATGTACGAATGAATTGCGAAACTGCCGTGCCTGTAGTGATTTAGATGTGTGAACGTTTAGATTCGCAACCGCCTTTGTTATAACTATTCAGATGTGTGAATTTATGGATCTGTTGCTGCCTACTTGTATTGATGCATCTGTGTGAATGTATGGTTCTGTAAATGCCTTGCTTGTAGTGATTCAGATGTACGAATTCATGTTAGAGTTCAAAAGTAGAAAAGTAAATGTGATAAAACTGTTAGCAACACTGATTTACAACGCCTTAAATAGGCAAAAATGAAGCAAGTATAAAATGTAAACAATAGAATATATGAGTAAGAAAGGTGATAATCAAACTCCTTGGAACTGTGATGAAATTGCTGTAGAATTTCTAGATTATATATTTGTAACTATTAGTTCCTTTTAATAAAGAGAAAGGGAACACTGTGCACAGTTAAAAAATAAAGACTTGAAAATGATGGTCCATTTGCTATGGCTGGCTAATCCCATGACAAAGTGGAGAGGACAGCAACCGTGTCACCCTTTGCTGAGGGTACAAACATCAAATTGTAGAGAGTGTGCGGAACCAGCACTACGTGAAGGAAGAATAATAAGAATAAGAAATATTCTACATGCACAAATAATGAAATACCTTCTGTATACCAGCATCCCCGTAAATAAAGGAATTCACATAATCCAATACCTCCTGAACAATGACACTTCACTTGTTTCCAGAACTTCATTAAAGCCCACGGACATCATTTACATCCTCCAAATCCTTTTTTAAAACACCTGTTTTCTCTTCAATGACAAGAGCTATTCACAATGTAATGGCGTACCCATGGGAGCCCGTACATCGTCCATTCAGGCAAAAAGTGCTTGATGCAAAGAGCCTCCAATACTCTAAGATGAAAAGATGATCTTCCTTGGTATATCACCGACTCCACATCGGCATTCAAATTGATAAATAATATTACTTTTCCTAAGGGTGGGCAGTGTGCCTTTTTGGGCACGAGGGAAAATCTTCCTGGTAGTGTATATGATATGTATTTGGCACCAAGGACGGGAGTTGCTGATAGCTGTTTTTAGTGACACTTGCATGCTTGGAATGCGTACATTCCATGGTGCACAATGCGTTTACAATAGCACCAAAAAGCTGTTTTTAGTGACACTTGCATGCTTGGAATGCGTACATTGCATGGTGCACAATGCGTCTAGAATTGCACCAAAAGCTGTTTTTAGTGACACTTGCATGCTTGGAATGCGTACATTCCATGGTGCACAATGCGTTTGGAGCCCTAAATGCTGCTCTATTTTGAACAATGTAACGAATTCGGGAATTAACTGCGTAGCTGTGTCAACTATCGTGCGCATACTGCTTATTGGGGTGGTTAAGTGGCGCCTAACGTAGAGAGGACGAGGAGCAGCGGTGCATTGCCCTAAAACTGCTTAAAGCTGAATTGGTATTAGTAAGTTCAATGGCGTAACGAAGGGTCGATAACCCACGTTGGAGTGCCTAACATGGAAATGATGGGTCTGAGTGGTGGGTCAAGGGGGTCTTTATGTATTTTCGGTAGCCCATACATGCTTTTATGTGGGATATATTGAACAACGAACTCTTGAATCCTTAAAAACCAAACAAACACCACCCAAACTCCTTTTACCTTGGATGGCAATATTTATGTCCAGACGGATGGCGTAAGCATGGGAAGCCCACTAGTATTAGCCTCTTTTGAACGTTTTGCACACTATGGACTGTACGCATGTGGTGTATGCAAACCATGTAAAATATGCCTTAATAGCTCATTTTCAAAGTCTTGCACAGTATTGGATGTACGCATCTGGTGTATTCAAACAATGTCAAATATGCCTTAATAGCATATTTTGAAAGTTTTGCACAGTATTTAATGTACGCATCTGGTGTATTCAAACAAACAGCTGTTGGTGCTATTATAAACGCATTGTGCACCATGGAATGTACGCTTTTCAAGCATGCAAGTGTCACTAAAAACAGCTTTTGGTCCTATTCTAAACGCATTGTGCACCATGGAATGTACGCTTTTCAAGCATCCAAGTGTCACTAAAAAGAGCTTTTAGTGCTACTCTAAACGCATTGTGCACGATGGAATGTACGCATTCCAAGCATGCCAACAATATTCATTTACACCCGTTCACCTTACAAGCAAAGAAATTCTGTTAACAATAAGTGCCCTAGTGACTAAAATATTTATAAAGTATTTTTTATAACAACATAAATTATAGGAAAGGAAGCCTTAAAAATAATAAAAGTTAAGAATATCTTATGAACGGAGCGGCTAACATTGAAATATTAAGAATATTCGGAGAAAGTAAAGACAATGGATTCGGTAGCATTAGTAATTTGCTACTTCAAGTATCACTACATTCCTATCTACTTCGACACCACTTTCTCAAAATCATTTTTGACTTTGATATTTCTTAATCACCTAAATACGGTTCGACCTAAAACGCATTGGTAGCAATATGCTTTAATTAGTGAATCAGGAGTTTGTACCAGTTGAAACAATGACATTGGAGAAAATAGAGGTAGAAGAAATTCGCTCTTTACGCTAAAGTATTTTTAGTAATTTCAACTATTTATTCTACGGCCTTTGTGATTCAAGGGTCATTCTTATGGAATTGGGACAAAATTTAAGCTTTAGTTTAAAGAGTGAGGTATCGACGAGGGGTAAACCCCCTCATATATGTAATAAAAACATGAGAATACAAAAGTTCTTTACGTAAGCTAATTTATAAGTCACGTAAATCTTTAACAAAAATAATGTTTATATTCACGTATTAACAAGTCAGTGATATAAACCGATATATCTATGTCACTATGTATCGACCTACTAATCTTTAAACCAATCTATGCATCTACATCTTTCCGTATTTACGTATCTATGCATCTACATCTCTACATATTCCGTATCTATGCATCTCGTCTCTACGTATTTACGTATCAATGTATCTCGTCTCTACGTATCATTCCGAAGTCATCAATCATAGGCAAGACTTTCTGACCTGCTTTCCTCGCCCATACTCTTTCACGAACTTGTAAATCGACTTATCTCCTGGCACTAAATTCCGTACCAGCGTGTATATAAAACCTACATTTTTGGCCAATATATTTCCTGGAATTCGTTCTGCCCCAAAACACGGAAGATCAACCTCATCAAAACTTTAGTTCATCGCGCTCTCCCACTCACTCACCATTTGCCCTCTCCCCCAATGCCCCACTCCCCTACTCGCTAACTGACTCACTCACCGATTCACCAACACGCCCACTGACTGACTCACTGACTCCCCATTCACCAACTCACTGACTCACTGACTGACTCATTGACTCACTGACTCACTGACTCACTGACTCACTGACTCACTGACTCACTGACTCACTGACTCACTGACTCACCCTACAGAATTTTTTGCAAGTGTAGAGAAATCCCGTATTTGTGAGCAATTTGATACAAGTATAACCTACAAGAGTATTGCTCATGTTCTAAATGAAAATATACTAGAAAAGATCTCCATATTTTTATGGCCGATTGTCATGTCCACATTTGACAATCATTCTGTGAGAAAACCGCTTCTCGTAGGTGTCCAGATTTCCTCCGTTTTAAAGGTTTCAAGTAGTGTAACTACGCTCAATGGCATTATTGAAATGTTCACATTCCAGAATGCAGAACGCATACCCATTATGTTTAATTAGTGTAACTACGCTCAATGGCAGTATTGAAATGCTCACATTCCAGTGTGCAGAACAAATTGCCAATATGATCTTATAGTGTAACTACGCTCAATGGCACTTTTTAAATGCTCACATACCAGCGTGTAGAACGCCATCTTCTTTGTACTCGCATCGAATGTAAGATAAAAACCTGTTTGGCACTGCAGGTTGAGCGATCTTAATAGGAAGTGCTCCTAGACTTTCCTTCCCGCCTTTTGGTGGCTTCACGAAGGTTCCGTATCTATGATTGAGTTTGATGAAAGAGACGATAGCTACGTCAGTAAGCTGAATCCTTTGTTGATGGAAGATTTTCATGCTTGAGAACTGTAAACGTAAACGTTAACTTAAGGAGCTAACGTTTCCGTTTCGGTTACCGTTCTGCTTGCTTAAACTCCCTATTATCCAAAAGTAGTAGTACATATTTAAACAATATCATCATCGGTGAACATCAGGTGAGGTAATTTTTTGTGAAAAGTTTCGTCACTCTCAGTTTTTCGATTCATGCAATACTTCGTACACCAGCCAATAATCATGAATTGTTTTTACAGTGGTAACGATGTACTTGGGCATTTTGTAGGGTTTTGCTTTTATGTTGTTGTGTCAAAACTGTCTCTTTGTACTTAGGCATTTTTTAGGGTTTTTCTTTTTATGTTGTTGTGTCAAAACTGTCTCTTTGTACTTAGGCATTTTTTAGGGTTTTGCTTTTATGTTGTTGTGTCAAGACTGTCTCTTTGTAAAAACTATTATTCTACGCAAGCCGGCTACGGGTCTGCATTTGTTGCTCCTCTACTTCACAAAGCCGGCTACGGGCCTGCATTTGTTGCTCCTCTATTTCACAAAGCCACCTACGGGCCTACATTTGTTGCTCCTCTACTTCGCATAGTCGGCTACGGACCTACATTTGTTGCTCCTCTACTTCGCATAGCCGGCTACGGACCTACATTTGTTGCTCCTCTACTTCACAAAGCTCAGGCAACAGGCGAAGAGAGGCGTTACTTTATTAATGGTAGGTTCGATTGTGACTCTAGTAAGGTAGTATATTTGCGTAGCTGTAGAGTTTGTAGTAAACAATATGTAGGTAGCACGATGACAGCTTTTAGACTTAAAAGTTTAATAGGCGAGGTAGTGTTCCACAGGCGGAATTATTTAGCCATTTTAAACAGCAGGGGCATAGTGGGTTTGCAGTCCTTTCTTGGCCAAGTCACATGACGCAGAGAGGCTCGTCTGCAATTGCGTTGAGCTGGATGCCGATGTCCACCAGTGGATGATTGGGAGCTAATGTGGCGACTAGAGAAATAGAGTATTTTAACATGGCAGGTCACGTAGCTCAGTTGGTAGAGTGCACGCGGCGAAAGTGTGGGTCACGGTTTCGATCCATGATATTGACATATTTTTTTTCTTGAACAGTACTCCGAAAAGCTATAAATGTAAACTGTGATTCTTTTTAAAGAAACTCCAGCAATATTTTCTCAGTGACTAAATTGTTTAAACATTTAAACTTGTTTAAATTTAAATCAAAAGTAAAATAATGATATTTCTTCTTTGACAGTGGACGAGCCCATACAAACAACAACCGTCTGCGATGGTCGCACAGGAAGCATTAATTGTCCAGAATTTAGTGATCGTGAGTTACGTTAAAAATATACAAAAGTAATGAGAGTTTGTGACTTGTTATACAGTGTCAATTTTGTATAAAGTGGTGCCGTGACCAGGTTAGGAACCTGGGTATTATTTACGGGATTTAAACAATGGATGAGGAACAAAGCAAAGAGGGAAAGGATTTAAGTTTAGCCATCCAAAAAGAGGAGAACAAGTTACATTACTGGTTAGCTGAATAAAGCAAACATGAAAACCTTAAAATTAAAATTTGGCACGGTAATCAAAGATAACAAAAACACTCAACAAGGAAAAAGAAACTCCCAGATAAAAAACTGGGTAAGACATTCGGTATTAGTTTCAGGTGAAGATTACACCAAAAAAGTAAAACGATTTGTATCATCTCCCATATTTAAATGTTTACCACTTCATTCCATAATCTGCTCATCTAAATCACAAAGCCCGACTGGTATGGGACACTGTTAATGAAATATCTGGTCGTAAAAACTCAAGGAAAGGACAGATCAGAGCACAAAGTCCTCAGGAACGTATCAGGTTATGGAAAGAGCATTTTGAGAGCTTGCTGGGACAGCCGCCAGTCATTGATGATCACCCTATTGAAAAGATCTTTGATCCTCTTCCGATAGAGACAAGGGTGTGAATGCTGATTCTGGTCAAAGTAATCTTTGTTTTTGGCTTTGCTTTTTAAATCATTATGAGCTGCAAGTTCATGAAAAGGACCAGAAGACAAATTAATTGGTGGCTCTGGAAGTTGAGTTGTCAAGGGTCTTCGAAGGAATGATTCGGCTGGAGAAATTTTCGTGGAGGAATGTGGAGTAGCACGATAGTGTTGAAGGAATAGTGGCAACTCTAAGGGTCACGTGACGGTACGTCTCAACATCGATCGCCGAAATGAATAGGGGACTATTGTTCTAGGTGTGAAGATTTTCAACCCTTTCTTGATCAACTGTGAACTGACTAAGCTTCTCCTGCCCATGGGCCCAAACAAAAAAAACAATCATCTAAATATCTAAGCCAAACTGTTGGTCTAAAAGGTGCCTTTCCTAGTAAAGATTTCTCCAGCGGTTTTTCAAAGAAGTTTTGGTACTTTTGAGAAAAGTCATACAAATATGTTCGTTTAGAGTTCATAAATGGGTTTGCTACGCTATTTTTGATGGGTTTGCGACGGCACTGTGATGGGTTCCGTGATGGGTGATGGCACTGTGATGGGTCCTGTGGTGGGCAAGTCAAGTGTGACGACCCTTTGAAAGGCAGGATAATCATAGTCCGGTTAAAATTTTTTTTTCAGTGGCAAAAAATCTGGGGGGGCATTCTCAAATTTTGGGGGGGGGCATTGCCCCGAAATGCCCCCCCGTAGCTACGGGCCCGGTCAGGATAGGATAGGATAGGAGTGGCGCCCAACCCTACCACTGTAGTGGTATAAGCTAAGGAAAGAAGAGCATTCGTGTTGCCACCGACTGCGTTCGACCATCTTCTTCTTCTCTTCAATGTAAGATTTGAAGAAGGGTGTGTCTCTTATGAAGTCAAATGCCTTTCAAAAATCAATGAAGGTCAACACTGCTGATTTTGTCATCGTCATCTATAATGGGTATTAGTATAAGAATTTGACCGACTGTTTACTCTCTGAAACTATTTTGGTTTATTCGTAGTATTCTTTCGAAGTGTGGTTTCAGGTCATTGGCTATGACCTTATTGTAAGTCTTGGAGGGGATGGCCAAGTAAAGAGTAGTTGAAATGTTTTGGTTGAATAGTTTTGAGCCCACTGTTGGCCAAATCTTTCGCCAAAGTTTAAATTTCATAATGTCATTACTGCATTGCTGTTAACCTTTTGCTTTACTATCGAGGGGATGGCCAAGTAAAGAGTAGTTGAAATGTTTTGGTTGAATAGTTTTGAGCCCACTGTTGGCCAAATCTTTCGCTAAGAGAAGTATAAGAAGATACAAAGGTAGACACCATTGCTATTTTATTTCCTCGTTGGTAAGAGAAGTATAAGAAGCTACAAAGGTAGACAACATTGCTATTTTATTTTCTCGTTGGTAAGAGAAGTATAAGAAGCTACAAAGGTAGACAACATTGCTATTTTATTTCCTCGTTGGTAAGAGAAGTATAAGAAGATACAAAGGTAGACAACATGGTGGTTTTTCTGTTTATTTAGGGTAGTTTCAATGTCGGGCCCACTGCTCATCAGGGGTCTTTGACTGAGAGATTGCGAAGGACGTGTAGCTCCAGTAGTATATTGCCTGTCCAAAGCTATCCCTGGTAACGTCTTGCAGTGTAATAGTTATTTTAGATATTGAGGCACTCCACATCAAGAACTTACGATATATAATATTGGCTGTGTGTGGAGTGTTGTTCTTGTTGTTCTTGTTGTTCTTGTTGTTCTTGTTGTTCTTGTTGTTCTTGTTGTTCTTGTTGTTCTTGCTGCTCTTGTTGTCATTGTTGTTCTTGTTGTTCTTGGCGTTCTTGGCGTTCTTGTTGCTCTTATCGTTCTTGTTGTTCTTGTTGTTCTTGTTGTTCTTGCTGTTCTTGTTGTTCTTGTTGTTCTTGTTGTTCTTGTTGTTTCGCCGGAATTTCATACCCTGCATCTTGAATTATTCCTTTGTTTTGCATTTGAAGACTTACTATTCATACTGTGCTTCAAAATGTATTTGCATTTCAATAGAGAGAGATTTTATTTGCTCATTATCTTTGGTATCTCAGTAAATCTTAGGGACTAAATATGTTAATGAAGTACCCCTTTGTACCAATTATAAAAGAGATCATATAACAATATGAATAACTAGCTGTTGGGGTGGCGCTTCGCGCCACCCCAACACCTAGTTGGTGGGGGCGCTTCGCGCCCCCCAAGCCCCACCGCGCGCGTAAGTCGTTACGCGCCATATTAGTTACGCGCCATTGTAGTTGTGTCCCTGTGATTCTAATGATTGCCCTTGAGCTTTGTTGATGGTGATTGCTAATCGACCATTCCCTGTGTCGCCGTCGTCATTTATTGGTTTCCGACTATCACTTGAATTGCTGGCGCCTCTTTTGTTCTGATGCGGAAATTCTATGATGACGATGACAGGTGCAAATTCTGACAGCTACTTGATACCAAGAGGAGATCAGGTTCCTTAGCAAGCCAGGGGTTGTATCCTGGGCGTGATAATTATTTTTTGAAGTCTGCAGACTGAAGTGTCACAATCAGCAAGATGGATGTAAACCCCAACATGTAAATGGCATCTAGTTACCACAATATGCACTTGCTGAGAATGATAACTTGCAATCCTTCCTTCCAGTTCATGGCCAATGGGGAATATGGCAATCCTGGGAACAATGTTCAAAACCATGTGCAGTTGGTGTTCAGTACAGGTCTCGGCTTTGCAATTCTCCCGCACCTAAACATGGTGGTGACCAATGTGAGGGGATTTCCAAACAAAGTAACGAAAATGTGGTTTTCATATATTACAATAATGATTACAAAAACTGTACTTGATCAACTGACAACTGTTTAAAAGCAAAATTCAAGCTTCCTGGCTCAACTGTTCGCAAACCTGTCGATTACTCTGTTAATGCTAATATCGATGTCGCGGTGCACATTAAGGAGGGCCAAACCACTGAGTCTAGTTTGCCCCATCTGTGCTCTGAGCCAGGTAATCTTCCTGGTAGTGTATATGATATGTATTTGGCACCAAGGACGGGAGTTGCTGATAGCGTCTTTCACTTTCTTACGAAAGTTGTTCGACTGTTTACCGATCCATGGCATCCTTAAATAAATAATACACTTGTCTTGACCAGCTTTCTTAGCGGAGCAGTACCGTGCTTGTTGTTTCCTAATGCAGTCTTCGACTATGGTCGAGGGAAAGCCATAGTGATAGGTAGAGATAGGGTAGTTAGTGGTAGATAGATAGGTAGGAGTAGTTAGTGGTAGATAGTTCGGGTTAGTTGTAGTTAGTGATAGATAGGGATAGGGTAGTTAGTGGTAGATAGTTAGGGGTAGTGTAGCTAGTGATAGATAGGGATAGGGTAGTTAGTGGTAGATAGTTAGGGGTAGTGTAGTTAGTGATAGATAGGGATAGGGTATTCTTGTGGTCTTCACTGGACAATAAAGCCTCAGGTCACTTGGAATCAGCTGGTTGTGTAGGCACCTCAGTGAGAATTGCAGATGGTTCGTGAATTCAGCATATTTCAGTTTAGTTTTCTCCAGACTTCGGCATTTCTGGCGCCACAACACCAGAACAACCTCAACCTGTCACCTAGGACGTCCGCACAACATTGCTATTAAATAACATCAATTACCCAGTATATATATGTCTTTCGCATTCTTCTGAAAAAACCATATCTCAGCTGCTTCGAGTCTTTTTTGCATTGACCGTGTTACAGCCCAACACTTGCATCTGTACAGTAGGGTGGATTTCATGTAACACCCTAGCAGTCCATGGTTTCATCCAGCTTTCCAGGTCCCCCCATAAATTCTAGGTCCCCCCATAATTTTAGGTCCCCCCATGGGAATTTGCTCGACACGAGGGGTTAGAGTAATTAATATCTACGACCTAAGTTTAGAGATTAGGGAAAAGGGAAAAGGGAAAAGGGAATAGGGAAAAGGGAAAAGGGAAAAGGGTTAGTTGACTTAGTATTTTAAAGTAATAGGGGTCTGAGTAATTCAGTGACTAAGCACCACAGGTGCGATCATGCCCTGTTGATAACCAGTAAACATTACAAGCTTTGGTGGCACTCCTAATTGTGTGAGCTTATTGTTCACAGAATTGACTTTTTCTGCCAGTTTTAATAACTTTTTTAGCTTGCAAAGTAACGAAAGCTTGCAGAAAATGTACAATTAAATTCCTATTTTACTAGAAATAATATGTTTTCTGATTGTGTTGCGGTTCAAAAGCCGTTTAACGTTATCCAAGTTTTCGTCCAATTGCGTCAATACTTTATTCTAAACGCATTGTGCACCATGGAATGTACGCATTCCAAGTATGCAAGTGTCATTAAAAACAGCTTTTGGTGCTAGTCTAAACGCATTGTGCACCATGGAATGTACGCATTCAAAGTATGCAAGTGTCACGGAAAACAGCTTTTGGTGCTATTCTAAACGCATTGGTCAACATGGAATGTACGCATTTCAAGTATGCAAGTGTCACTAAAAGAAAAAAAGAAAAGAAAATGCAAATTCTGGGAAAAATAAAAAATGCTGGCTTATATGTTTTGTGACAGCAAAGCTTGCGTAAAAACACTGAACAATACGATGGTGCACAAAAACGAAAAGAAAATGCAAATTCTGGGGAAAATAAAAAATGCTGGCTTATATGTTTTGTGACAGCAAAGCTTGCACAAAAACACTGGACTATAAGATGATGAAAAGTCAAATAATTATCGTACAGTCGAACCTGTCTGTAGCGGACACCCGCGGTTCCTGAAAAAAGTGTCCGCTATATAGAGGTTCTCAACTATATCTGCCTAATTTAGTTAATCCTAATTAATTAGTCTGCCTAATTTTTCCAAGGAAAGAAGAACAAAAAAATACATTAATTCATAACAATATTTAAATCTCATATATAAACCTAAATAATAAAGCTCGTACCTGTATACCCATTCCAGTCTAAACCTAAGCTTTCCCATGCAACCCGATTTGCAACGGCTTACCCTTTTCAACACGAAAGAAAAACAACTTAGTTGCAGAGGGGCAGAATATTCGCTACTATAGTCGCTACTACAGACTCCTCTGTACTTGCATTCTACAGTGCAAAATTACCAGATCTCCAATTGGTATCCTAGAAAGACTTTTCTAGCTTATTTTGTGGGGGGACCTACGATTTTGGAAAAAAAGTGGGGGACCTGAACTTCTGGGGGGACCTGAATAATGTCACCCAATTCTGGGGGGACCTGGCACAAAGAGTTGATAATTTCCACAAGCACAGTGTTCTGCTGAGAAGTCCACTTTAACTGACATTTCATTGTTGTGTGTGGCCTTCTGCACCAAACAGAATATCAACAGATTTCTCACGTTTTTAGTGACAATTGCATGCTTGGAATGCGTACACTCCATGGTGCACAATGTGTTCAAAATAACCTAACAAGGCTTTTTTAGTGACAATTGCATGCCTGTAATGCGTACATTCCATGGAGCACAATGTCTTCAAAATAACCTAACAAGAGGCTCTTAGTGACAATTGCATGCTTGTAATGCGTACATTCCATGGAGCACAATGTCGTCAAACTATTCTGATGAATATCTGTTTTTGCAACCGCAGTTGTGAACAGCAACTTCTCTAGTATAAAAAAGAACCTGTAACTTTTGCAGAAAATTTTACTGTATAGCATAGGGGGAAAAAAACTTCAAAACAAAAAACAAAAGCATGTATGTGTGGCTGATCTTGATTGCAGTTATGTTCGTCAGCAGTAGTACTTGTGTACTTGTCAAATTGGCTACCTATGAAACCTTTCGTTGAGGAACACAATAAACATTAAATATGGCATTTTTGTATGTGAAGCATATTTTGCAGGCCTGAAGCAAGCTACGATGATCATGTGGGGGTACCCAGCTCTGCTTATCGGAGGCGGCGCTGATAGGTTGAAACCCAACACTGACGTGTCGCAAGTTGTAAATAAATACAGGCCCAAGCTACTCACGCCCCATCGGGGGAAGGCATCCCTGTTGGCACCCCTGTTTGCATCCCTGTTTGCATCCCTGTTTGCATCCCTGTTTGCATCCCTGTTTGCATTCCTGTTTGCACCCCTGTTTGCATCCCTGTTTGCATCCCTGTTTGCATCCCTGTTTGCACCCCTGTTTGCATCCCTGTTTGCACCCCTGTTTGCATCCCTGTTTGCACCCCAGTTTGCATCCCTCTTTGCATTCCTCAATCTCTAAGGCTTGAACATCCCGAACGTTATTATACCAAAAGCAACTGGAAAACTCTACTAAATGCCGGCAAATATACTAACAAGATAGGGTTTGCGTCTTCTATTCCCTTCCTTTATTCGCTAGAGTTTATCAAAATTAAGTATTTGAACCCTTTTTGCCTTAAAGTTCAGTTAGCATTGAGCAGATGTCAAGAAGTTCTGAACGCTTTTTTCAGCGCCGTTAATTTGCAAGCTATTGTGGTAATGCTCCACTCTTTGAGAATTATATATATATATATATATATATATTTATTTATTTATTAACTTAGACTTGTTTGTTAGGTGTTAAATTTTAAGTATTGAAGCCAGCAGAATTCCTTGAGGATTTCAGTCGAGCCAATAAGAATATCAGTCGAGCCTGAAGATCGCAAAATGCTTGAAACTTAACCTATCCTTAAAGACCAAAAGTTATATGTATATACTTTAAACCTTATCAATCAATCAATCAATCAATCAATCAATCAATCAATCAATCAATCATTTACATGATAATTCTAATAAGTAGCCCTGCAGATAAGTAGTCGTGTATATTGTAGCCTCGACGCACTCCTTTGCTTGTTCCAAAGGATAGTGTTATATAGCCCCTAACTGGCGCATGAGTCACTTGTATGCTTAGAATGCGTACATTCCATGATGCACAATGCCTTTAGAAGAGCACCAAAAGCTGTTTTTAGTGACACTTGCATGTTTCGAATGCGTACATTTCATGGTGCACAATACGTTTGAATAGCACCAAATGCTGTTTTTGGTGATACTTGCATGGTGCACAATCCGTTTAGAAGAGCACGAAGAGCTGTTTTTAGTGACACTTGCATGGTATGCAGAGTGGTTGCAAACACGGATAGTCCGATTCCATACACATTTGTTTAATACTTTTTTCAAGTTGTTTATTGTTAGTACTACTGAATGATACCAATGATACTATTCATATGCTCCAGGTAATGAGCTGTGATAGTGACATAGAGGTATGCAGAGTGGTTGCAAACACGGATAGTCCGATTCCATACACATTTATTTAATACTTTTTTCTTGCAATGACTGGATCGGGCATGTGAATCAGCAAAAGTAAAGTAAAACGATCTCCTTGCTTGCTCCTCCTCTCAGACATAGCGACGGGTTTTACTCCTATGTGAATCAGGCTGAACAAAATATATTTCAGATCTGGTTCTCCTGACTGTTCTATTGGCATGCAAACTAAATAGAACGAAAACGTGTTCATTCTTACTGCTTTTTGGAATAGAACACGCTTTGTACACCATGGAATGTACGCATCTAGTGTATACAAACTATGTCAAATATGCCTTATCAGCTTACTTTGAATGCTTTGTGCACGATGGAATGTACGCATCTATTGTATGCAAACTATGTCAAATATGCCTGTTTAGCCTATTTTGAACGCTCTGTGCACCATGGAATGTACGCATCTAGTGTCTGCAAACTATGTCAAATATGCCTTATGGCAAAGCGCTTTCAGAGAATGAATGGACCATCGGAACAAGACAAGGCCGTTGTCACAAGTGCAAACTAGCCTTTAATGAGGCCCTTTCCTGGGAAACATCTTCCATACGAGAGGAGGGTATTTAATTATCGTTTATCTCGGGCAAGGAGGGTGATAGAAAACGCATTTGGAATTTTAGTGTCCAGATGGCGCGTATTTCGAAGTGCCATATCCTATTTGCAATTGAAAAGTTGTTATTCTTAAGCATCTCGTTCATTGCTTTACCCCATTTCTTATCTGGAGCAACATCGGATTTGACAGACGGAGAAGGTGTATTGACAGGATGTTCTTGTTTTTCTTTGTTCGGATATCCGACATCTGATTTAAATGTTAGGTGTGTGTTGGCACTATTTGTGATTGAAAGGTTATTGTTCTTCAGCAACTCATAGCTGATATGTACGAAATATTTCACAATCAATTTATATTATGCAATAACTAATTAGGCAAAGTTCAATATACAACAGAGGGTTCTTCGAAGACCGTTCGATCAACATATTCTACTCAAACGAACGTGACGACACAGTTCTCTTTCCATTTCCTGTAAAAATGGTTTAGTGAACTCCGTCTTTAAATGTCAACTGATGAATTTGGTGTGACTTCATTCTGGTGGTGTAAGAAGTGGAGAGTTTCTTTGATTTTCTGGTGGTTCTGTTGATGTAAGGAGTGGAGAGTTTCTTTGGTTTTTCCGGTTGCTGTGGTAGTGTAATGAATGGGAAGTTTCTTTGGTTTTTCAGGTGGTTCTGGTGGTGTAAGAAGTGGAGAGTTTCTTTGATTTTCTGGTGGTTCTGTTGATGTAAGGAGTGGAGAGTTTCTTTAATACCATAAACTACTCTTTTTAGCAAAAACGAGCACTTCCGGTACAGTAAAAATGGTAGCTAAAATTAAAAAACTATGGTCATTTTCAGAATCAGCATCATCATATTAGCTAAAAAACAAGTTTTGTTTTTTGACGCCAAAAATCGTGTTGACCAGTGTAATCATAGTTAGCTCCATGCTTTGAGGTTTTCTAAATTCCAGCAACTTCTGCCTAAGGGAATTTTCTTTTTCATATTCTTATTGGTTTCAATATAAAGTTAAACAAGTCAGGTTAGCTGTTCAAGTGAATAGAGAGAATCGAGCAACATCTTATACGACAGAAAATACATGATATTTGCTACCTATTAATTCTTTGACACTCAGATTAATTTTTCAGGTTTTGAAAAATATGTATGTCATTGTCAATTTTTCTATGCTGCTCTTAGTTTGTGTTATCCACTATGATTTGTCGGTGGGCCATTCACTATTACTTGTCGGTGGGCCATTTACTGTGATTTGTCGGTGACCCATTTACTGTGATTTGTCGGTGAACCATTCGCTATGATTTGTCGGTGGACCATTTACTGTGATTTGTCGGTGGACCATTTATTGTGATTTGTCGGTGGACCATTTATTGTGATTTGTCGGTGGACCATTTATTGGGAACCGATATTTGCGATGTAGCTGAAACACGTCCCCGTAGCAAATCCTGCGGTCTGCCAATAGCCCTAATCCGTGCCTGATTTTTTATAAAATAAACAATTTTGAACAGAACTCTAGAGAAATAGAAAAGTATGTTAACTAGAGAAATAAAAGTGTGTTAACATCGGAGGTCACCTAGCTCAGTTGGTAGAGCGCACGCCGCGAAAGCGTGGGTAATTTAAACGCTTTGTGCACCATGGAATGTACGCATCTAGTGTATGCAAACTATGTCAAATATGCCTTATCAGCCTTTTTTTAACGCTTTGTGCAACATGGAATGTACGCATCTATTGTATGCAAACTATATCAAGTACGCCTTATCAGCCTCTTTTGAACGCTTTGTGCACCTTGGAATGTACAAATCTAGTGTATGCAAACTATGTCAAATTGAACTCTTGTTATTCTCACAGGCACAGTTATTATGCGATTGCTACTTAGAATAAGTGTTCTCTTCAATATAAAATACTGTATATATATATATCTATATATATATATATATACATAATACTATCAAGAGCTCACTAGATCATGTTTATTAAAATTATATAGACTATCAATAAATAAACACTAGCATGATGACGTTTCGAAGTAATTCTTTATCAATTAGCCTACTTTGAACGCTTTGTGCACCATGGAATGTACGCTTCTAGTGTATGCAAACTATGTCAAATATGCCTTAAAAGCCTATTTTGAAGGCTTTGTGCACCATGGAATGTGCGCTTCTAGTGTATACAAACTGTGTCAAATATGCCTTATCAGCCTATTTTGAACGCTTTGTGCACCATGGAATGGACGCATCTAGTGTATGCAAACTATACCTAAAAAGGCGTTTTTAGTGACAATTGCATGCTTGGAATGCGTACATTCCATGGTGCACAATGTGTTTAAAATAAACTAACAAGGCGCTTTTAGTGACAATTGCATGCCTGGAATGCGTACATTCCATGGTGCAAAATGTGTTCAAAATAACCTAACAAGGCGTTTTTAGTGACATTTGCAGGCTTAGAATGCGTACATTCCATGGTGTACATGGATGTTGAATTGATCTACATCTGTATCCCCTTCATAATCAGGTAATGATTTTGCAATTTCTACCGAAGTTGCAATGATTTGTTGCGCTTTTAATAATTCATCTTGTTCCTGAGCCATATTTGTTATTTTAATTCAGGTATATAAAATTTTAGTTTTCATTTAACGTTTATTTATATTTAACTACTGAAGCTTTAATTTCCTTAAGGTGGGGTTTAAACAAAATCTTGATTCTATCTGTCATAACCATTTCCGACGATGGCTTGAAATACCTCCATGTGGTTCCTTGGATCCTATTATGTTAAGCAAATCTAAATTCGGTTTAAATGTTCTTGATATATCTACCAAATTGACACAGTGCCAGTCTATAATTAGAAATAAATTGATAAACTCTGATGAACCAGACATTAAAGAAATACATAACTTAACGTTTGTAACTTGCAGCCCCTCCCACGGGGACTGCGGGGGAGTAAGTCGTCCCTAAAGACATAGTTATTAGGTTTTTCAACTATGGTGAATAAAATGGCTATCTCAGAATTTTGATCCGGTGACTTTGGGAAAAAATGAGCGTGGGAGGGGGCCTAGGTGCCCTCCAATTTTTTGGTCACTTAAAAAGGACACTAGAACTTTTCATTTCCGTTAGTTTACGTACCATCGAAGTACTTTTTCCAAATACACAGTTTTGGTACGGTACGAATGGTTGAGTGCAGTGAGAAAGGGACCAAGCGACCGACCTCAGGCATTTTACACGTTTTAAAGCTGTTGGTTAGAGGAAATTTGGGTCACAGCTGTTGTTTAAGATCTCGTTTTTAGTCTTTAGAGTTCAATGCACAGATGTTTGTTGCCTTGTCATCCTGTAACAAAGCTGGAATCAGAGTACTTAAAAATCCTCCGCGTTGAACTATCAGTTTCTTTTTTTGAGAATGTTTCACATGTAGCGTGCGAATAACGTTCTTGTGTCTTTTCAACTGATTGAGTTGCTTCTTGCTTATTATTATACCCGGTGTGTGAAGAAAGTTTAGACAACACTCTCCTATAGCCTTGACAGTTTCTCGATCAGCTTGTTTTAAGAAGTCACGTGGAGCTCAGATGTTGGTCTCCAATTGCGTTGAGCTGGATGTTGATGTCTACCCTTGTATGAATGGGAGGTAATGTGTTGGTTCTCTAAAAAAATATAGTTCGTGTTGGCTCTCTAAAAAATATAGTTCGTTTTATTTTTCCTTCTCTACAATTTTATAATTTCTGACGATTGTACTCTGAAGAGTGTCAGTCCTACAAAAGCTCTCAAGGTCTCGGAGTAGGCTTACAGGTACTACACCTTGCCTAAGGGTGACCTGGAACTATGCATCATAGGGTAGGGTTATTCAATTCCCTAAGACCCCGATGGCCCGCATACCCATATTATTATTATTATTATTATTGTTATTATTATTATTATTATTATTTTTGTTTCAGCTTATGCTCTGGTTGTTCAAAAAACCGTAATATACCCTTGTTAGTAGCTCCTCTGCCCTTCTTTCAAAAAACTCATCATTTGAACAAATCCTCCGTAATCTAATTGCTTGACTAAATGGTAGTAGTGTAAATAGTAATGGTAGTAACAGTAGCATTTGGGCCAATAAGAGCAAAAACGGTGGCAGAGTCCCTCTAGTCATTAGTTATCATCCAGCATTTAATAGAGTTAGGGAGATAGTCGGCCGGTTACAAAGCATGTATTAAGATTTACTCAAGTGAATGTGTACAAGAATATGAACATCTCTACCTCAGCGTTTAAGTAGAAAGGCTATTTTACTGTTTAATAGGAAATCACAATTAAACTATAGCGTCGCCATTTCCAAGAAAACACTGTTACGTGGCCAACTGCTAATGATGATATCATCGAATAACATAATGATTTGATGGTCCATTTCCGATCGCTTTTTCTGTTTTATCAACAACTGTATTATCAACAACTGTATTATCAACAACTGACTGTATTATCAACAACTGTATTATCAACAACTGCATTATCAACAACTGTATTATTAACAACTGACTGTATTATCAACAACTGTATTAACAACTACTGTATTATTAACAACTGACTGTATTATCAACAACTCTCTGTATTATCAACAACTGTATCATCAACAGCTGTATTAAAGGCATATTTGACATAGGTTGCATACACTAGATGCGTACATTCCATGGTGCACAAAGCGTTTAAAATAGGCTAATAGGACATTTTTGACATAGTTTGCATGCACTAGATGCGTACATTCCATGATGCACAAAGCTCTCAAAATAGGCTGATAAGGTATATTTGACATAGTTTGCATACACTAGATGCGTACATTCCATGCTGCAAAGAGCGTTAGATTATTTGTGTTTAAATGAGACAATTAAAGATTATTCAAGATTTTAATAGTTTAAAAGAAAAGGAAATTATTCCTGTGATTTTTGTAATTATTTTGGGATTATTGAGACTAATTCAAAACATTACAACATTATTGAGATTATTTGTGTTTAAATGAGACAATTAAAGATTATTCAAGATTTTAATAGTTTAAAAGAAAAGGAAATTATTCCTTTACAGTGACCAAGTACTTCATGCCAGTCTTTAAGAGACCGAGAAGATTTTTTGTAACCATGTACACTATTTAAGTAGTATAACTTACCTTGCTGCTTGATATTAAACTGTGTGCCATTTGCATGCAATACAGCTGTGTTACGTTTAAATTCCACGTGGGCACCTTTCTCTGTAGCACACTGAACAGAGAAGATATCTTGTGTAAAAGACGGAACGCATGTATACAGCTTCGTACATTTGGTAAGGCTCGTATTGATACTCAACTGAGTGACCAGAGAGATCGCGAACTGACTCGACATAATGAAAGTGTGCGAAAGAATCGAATGATACTAGAGCGTTTAATTCGTGTCGTGTTCAACTGTTCAACTGTTCAACTGTATATAGGGGCACGTAGAAAATCCACTAGGGATTTATAGGGGTCCCCTGGTTTTGAAATTTTTGAATATTGCACAACATTTCATAGCCATAGATGACGTCATTCAGACCAAATTAAAAACTTTTCTTCTATTTTTTGGAAAAGAGCTAAACTATAAACGTGCCGAACATCTTGGTAATAGCATTAGCTGATATAAAGTTATAGTGTGTCAAAGTGCCGCGGGCCTACTAGCCCCCCCCCCCCATGTATGAGAAGAGCCAAAAAGCAAAGATTTCATTCGCTTTCATTAAAATGTCTACGTTTATTAAATCCGTAAGGGTGTCAATTCAAAATCTGGCAAAGTTACTTAAACTTCACTTCTAAATTTTAGTTCTTATCCAGTTGTAACAATTTTTCTTTATTCTCAATAGAAATCTGGCTTAAATTGGAGTCTCTAGCATCCAAAGCTTTCAAAATGAGTGAAAAAGTAGATCAGCTGATTACAAAGTGTATGCACAAATTCCAATAGTTTCAGATAAAGAACGTCGGTAGAGAAGCTTGCTGATGTCAAACGAGTGTTTTTTGGGCAAAGGCGTTTATCGTAGCATACGAGGACAATGTGTTGCCAACCGTCGAGGACGTTCACAGAGTTTTGTTGCAAATTCGAGAGAGTTTGAAATCGAATGTCTCTCGTGACACATGGAAAGCAATAATTAGTTGTCTTGGGTCTTCTAGTTGTCTTGGGCCTTCTAGTTGTCTAGGGCCTTCTAGTTGTCTTGGGCCTTCTAGTTGTCTAGGGCCTTCTAGTTGTCTTGGGCCCTCTAGTTGTCTTGGGTCTTCTAGGTGTCTTGAGCCTTCTAGTTGTCTTGGGTCTTCTAGTTGTCTTGAGCCTTCTAGTTGTCTTGGGTCTTCTAGTTGTCTTGGGTCTTGTTGTCATAACTGAAACGAATACGAGGCTGGCGTTTCACTCGCGTAAATGTTGTTGAAGAAGTCGCCCACATATTTCTGACATAAACTGAAAGAACTTGTCATAATGATTTCCTGTCCGTTTGTTTCGATAAAGGGACAAATTGAACCATCGAAATGAAGATCGAGATTATCAAGCTTTGGATACATCGTGGGAAATTTATTCAGATTAGTTGATATCCCTCCATAGAGGAGTCTATCGCTAAGAAAGAAAAGAACGATAAGGATTCACCTGATGAACGATACCCACTTAACGTGTCAGTAACGTTATACAGGAATCACATCCTAGTTTACATAAGGGACTATGTTAACTCGGAGAAGAAACGTTACGTGTCAGTAACGTTATACAGGAATCACATCCTAGTTTACATAAGGGACTATGTTAACTCGGCTGTCAAACAAAACAGACAGCAACGCGCCAATTTGCAACACCATCTTCACCAATTGAAAGCGCAGCCACCCACCCCAAACATACTAAATGAAATTAATGATCTGAATGCCCAATTGACATCTCTGGACACCACCGCCGTTAGGGGGGCCCAATTAAGATCACGTGAAATTGATATCCAATTCTCTGATACTCCCACTCTATTTTTCCGGAACGAAGTCACAACACAAATATTTTCCAAATAGGCCGCAAGGATTCATCAACATGTGCCACCAGTGATGTGTGTGTGTGTGTGTTTTATTTAATTTCAACCATATATAAATGTACAGATATTAAGTCTGTAAGTGATAAATATTACACTTCAGTACTTCATACTAATATAAAGTGTTGTAAGTACAATATAGCTTATGTTACTTTTCTGTAATGTGTGTTTTCTCAAATTTTCATCTTTAGCAAGAAATGGCAGGAAACTTCATTTTTATGCAAAAAATGACAAGAAATTCATTTTTTTGCAAAAAATGGCAAGAAACTTTTTTTTCTTGTAAGAAAGTTACTTTCTAAAATTTTGATCTTTAGCAAGAAATGGCAGGAAACTTCATTTTTATGCAAAAAATGACAAGAAACTTCATTTTTTTGCAAAAAGTGGCTGCTATTGTATTCGTAATTAAACACTCCTGTATATCAATCCTGCTGTCCCATGTACCATGCCAGGAGAAAACAGCCGGAAATGTTATTGTATAATGAAGATTAGCAATAAAGGCATTGAGTTAAAAAAAAAAAAATTATGAACAGCAAAAGATAAATTCTATATGGTCTGGGTTCTGTGAGTTAAAGAAGCAGAATATCATAATAAAATTTTCCTCTCGCGGATTATGGAGAGCATCTGTCATCAATAAGAACAGATACTACATCCATTCCTTGCCAAAAGGCCGAGAGCCCTTAATGGCTCCCAGTGCGTTTAATCACGGTGTTAATTGGCAAATCCGGTTCTATGTCGTTTATACAACGTCGCGCACTTAAACCGTCTAGACTAACAATTATCACTTACAGAGGTGTGTGACCTATTTGAACTCTTTAGCTCTTGCCTTACTGATGGTCGCCTGTCAACAAGTTCTAGAAATTTGAAACTTTGCTCACTTTTCAATGCTTGTGTTTACAAAAGCAAACTGTGGTTCTTAGTAGTTGTGCTTTGGAAGAAAATCAAAGGACATGTCATGTAAATGCGAAATGATTCCCCCTCGAGATGAAAACCGCATGACAAAACAAAAGAACACTATTTATGGAGGTCTACATCAACAAAATCCAACCCCCGCATTAAAAAAGTTAGCCCCACCTATATTGGCAACCCCCACACAAGTTCTGAAGTTTTCCCAACCCCCACCTACCGAGGTAGTTTGGAAAAAGTATCAACCCCCCTAATCGTAGGGGGGTGCACACTATGCGATTAAGCGGAGGTTTTATTACATGTTAGATACGATTTGGTTTGGGATTTCAGATTTGTTGACAGAGCTGGGGGTTGACAGCTGTAAGGTGCGATAATTTTACCTTGGATATATATTGTTTGGCTGAATTATTTGCCCCTCGGATAGGGCCCTACAGTTACATGGTAAAATAGTTTGTTTGTGGTACAAAATAAGAATATTGCACGAAATAGCGAAAACATTGTGTACTTAAAGGCTTTTTTCGTCTGACACTCCTCAGAGTACTAACGTCAGTAGTTGCTTCAGTTCCTTTAGTTCCTTTAGTTCCTTTAGTTCCTTTAGTTCCTTTAGTTCCTTTAGTTCCTTTAGTTCCTTTAGTTCCTTTAGTTC